>JAOEJH020305759.1:1841-12965 GCA_025448215.2 Palythoa grandis
AGTGAAGATGATTAATGATGATGAGTGAAGATGAGTGAAGATGATTAATGATGATGATGATGAGTGAAGATGATTAATGATGATGATGAGCGAAGATGATTAATGATGATGATGAGTGAAGATGATGTTGAGAGAAGACGACGATGAGTGATGATTAGTGATAATGATGATGATGAAGTCATGATGATGAATAGTGATGATGAAGAGTGGTGATAACGAAACATATTTTTATAGAAGAGAATTGTCGACGCAATTCTGAGCGCTGTGTAACGTAAGAAAACTGTAAAGAGGTTTTAACACTTTTGTTTCAAAAAATCTTTTCACAAATGTTGATCGCAAAGTTACATATTTCATATATATTATAACCCAACAAGAGGCTCATTAAGCCTTTACTCGTGGTACGATTGGGCACTGACCGCGTGGGACTGGGGACAAATCCCAAATATGGCAGTCACTGGACCGAATCGCTAATCGCGGCATGAAGAAAAAAAAAAGAAAAAAGAAAAATAAATGGAACCCAAAAGTTGACTCGTGGTACCACGAGTAATAATCTCAGTTGAAAGAAACGTTTTCAAAAGCGCAACTACCACGAAAAGAAACATTCAAGACTAGTAAAGTAAACAAATTTTGTGGACATATTTTTCCGAAATAGCGCGAAATGTAAATATTCAACCTTCGAAACCAGAGATTCTGATAAAGAATATTGTTATTGGAATTATAAATGTCAAAAAACCTTGACATTAAGACATACTATGAAACGTGTGGTTTTTCAATTTTGTATTCCGGAAATCTCGAATCCGGCGCTTCGCCTCTTTGTTTTTATAAGTTATTCGGCATCCATTCTGAGAAAGGAAAAGAAAAGACTGGGCACGAGTTGAGATTGTTTTGTGACCCTGTACGTTCCTTGGTAATTCATTCACAATTGAAATAATGTGAACTTCATTTTAATGAAGCTTTTCATCTTTCTTATTTTAAAAATAGGTAGGAAAATTTAATTAACATGGAAACAGCCGTGCTGTGTTTGTAAAAACTAACCAGAACCTCAAGCCGCATATTGATATAAAACAAAACAATGTTTAAATAAGGAAATATTGCTTTACAGTTGTAGCAGAACGGAATAAAGGTAAATGAAACAACTCTTAAGATGATCAAAAATTTATTTATTTTTTTTTTAAAAAAAAAATCTAAGTTCTACTGAATGGCAGCTAGTTATACTAATACTAAAACTAAACCTTTGTATTATATTTACTGCTGACAATGGCAGCAGAACTCTCAAAGTCTAACAATAACAAAAGTTCGATTAATGTACAAAATTGTACATTGCGAGCTTTGAATTACTGCGAAAAATCTGTCAAGTTTTGCATCGCTTGTTTTTGGTTTGCTTTCCAATTTACATGAATTTAAAATTTCCACTTCATCACTGAAAGAGTTTCGACGTGGATGTTTACATGCACGGTTACGTTGCTACGTTCGCTGACAGCGACGGAAACTTTAGAAAGAGTAGAACGCTCAATGTTTATTCAGTTCGTCAAAAAAGTCCAAACAAAAGCGACGCAAAATCTAAAAATAGTCACCATGTATCTGCCCCAATTTGGTAAATTGGAAGAAAATTAAAACAGCCCCAGTCTAGTTTGAATTCGTTTAAACTCATCAACTTGGGGTTGAACTGATGAGTAAAGTGTAAGAAAACCTTAAACAATGAACTACCCGAATTTGACATGCGAGTGCAAATTAAACAGTTATCAAATACAAACCTGCGGTTTTAAGTTATCTTATGGTAGCACTGTAACTTTTGTTCGCGAGTCGTTATTTATAAATTTTTGGGAAATAAAATTTTTAAAAGATGTTTAACAAAAGCAACTATTTCGTGGTTTGAAAGATGCTTAAAAAAGATTCTCTTATCGGAGAGAATGATGAGCTCGCACGCGACGTTCAAGATTTAGCAAACTTAAGAAAGGGTTGAAAAGAATTAAGCGTGCCTTACACGTGTCTTAAACAGTAGAACACTTTTCAATTAATTCAATATACGTTCAGAATATTTATTAGCCGGTCTGCGAAACCGACGTTACTGTTCGAAAGCATATATACACACCAGCGGGAATCAAGATCACAAACAACAAAGCAATATTCTACTCACAAAAACTGTATTTATATCTGTTCCGAATAGAAAATTCTTTGTAAATAAATAATCTTCTACCCCTTAACGTCAACTTATAATACGGACACATACACCAGGGGATGTAAAACTAAACAGTTTCATAACAAGATGTTATAAACCAATAACAATTCCTCTGAGCACATGAAGATATAAATTAAGTTTTAATGCCGAAGCCCCTGCAGAATGTGTTTATTTGTGAAAAAGAATTCTTTCAACTTATTAAAAGTTTAATGTATACTGAACTGAAGTAAAGTAACGCTTGCAAAAAACATCACAAAACCTATCGCTTTGCTGGATACATTCTGACTACAAAGACATGAGAGCTGACTATGATTTTGAGTATCTTTTTTCTAGTTAAAAAATCAAGGTTCGGAAAAACGACAGATGGTTTAATCGACTGTTGGATGATAGTATCAAGCTGCATAAAAAATTCAACTGAAGTTGAAGTTTTGTTTAGTTGTCCCCAGAACTGTTTCGCGATGCCGCGGGAACCGGAACTGAACCCCTCCAGTGATCTATGGAGTGTGACAAAAAATCTTAATTACGTGTCTTTTTTAATACGCGTAAAAAAAGTTATAGTTTCAACTATGGCCCGAAACGAAAGCTGTTTTGTACCCTCCACTGATCTGGGCACGCCGTACAAAATGGTTGGCAGAGCTTATATCTTGATAGTTCGTTCAAATTTTTGTTTTTTAATGGAGTCAAGTAAACTGCGGGTTATGTCAAAAAGAGTCACAGATTGTTTCAATAGGCGGCCAGATTCGGGGACGATAGCGTGTGAGCGGTCTGGAATTTATATCTTGTTAAAAGGTAGGTCGCATGCGGTTTGTGATTTCGGGCGAACATACGGAATATCATCAACACACACAGCATATACGTAATGAGCAACAGCTCTGATAGTTAGCTTTGACGAGAAATAAAGGCGTTCCTGTGGTTAAGTCATACATAAATGATCCATACTACAATTTACTACAAAATCAGTGACAGTGAAAGAAAGGAGCAGGTACCGCACTTACTTGGATCCGCACACATTCTACCGCAGTCTTCATCGCATATACATCTTTCACCAGGCTTTCTACAATCTTTATCATTTTGACAAGTGTGCTTTTTGTTGCAGAATCTCTTGTAAACCTTGGGGCTAAGTCTGGGAGGGCAATCGTTTCCTTCACGCGATTTCAGCCTCTGGTAGTAATAACCAGCTGGAGTGACACAAGGTGATACAAGTCAATACTCACGTTGAGTTGTAACCAAAAGTGACCTAAAACGGTATAATGAAAACAAGAAATTCCCCAGCAAACAAAATTACCTGCTTTTCCGCTAATGTAAATCTGTAAGAACCACCAAATGTGTAAAAATTTCCACATAATATTTGTCAAAACCTCATTGGAGAGGTTTTATAGAAGCACAGATTGCCAGCTCCAAAAAATCTCATTTGTTGCCTTGTCATAATCATTTGTGCGATTATGCTATGAGCCTAACACACAGCGAACATTCAAAACCCAAAAGTCAAAATAGCGAGCGAGTAAAAGCTATTGTCAAATCACGTGACTGCTACTAGCCAATAAGATCTCATCCACGCATCCTTTGAAGCAGGTGGTCGAGCTGATTACAGTTTTATTTGCTGTCGATTCTCAAAGTTTGGCCTGATAAATGTGAATAATTTAGTGGTAATTAATTGCTATTAGGAAGTTTTGTTTGTTCGAAACTTGTTACGCGTGGTCGACTGAAGACGTATTGTGAGCCAGGTGTAGAGAACACGTGTGTAAGGCTGAAACCTCTTAAACGTTGTTATCAGATATCAGGCGAGACTTTTTGCCGGGTTTTCAACACGTTCAAAACACTACTTTTCTTTGCATTCACTGATGTTTAAGGCGAAGCGTAAATGCGAACAGGAAACAGTTTTTGTTTGAAAAATTGTTCGAGACTTGGATATTCAAACTGAACTGGATTTCGATGAACAACTAATTATCAACAACTAAGTTTTAAGCTACCATTTAATTATTGTCTAGCGTTTGTAAATAAAGTGTTACTCAAAACGTCCAAGATGACAAGAAACGATTCGTGAATAATAAGTGTCAGAGCTCACGAGAACTTTCGTCACTTATCCAAATATCGATCAAAATCAAAGAAATATAAGTTCAGGTTTGTGTTTATCGACGAACTGAACACTTAGGCAAATACGGAAACCGAAGTAGAGTAACAGTTATTCCATGTACAATAATTACTTAATATCATCTTTACAAGCTTAAAGTGAAAGTATGGAACAAAACCATAATTGTTCAACTAAGGTTTAGTAACTTTAACTCCAAGCTCTACAGTCACCAGACCATAAAGATCCGCCAACACTGTAACAGTTTATCGTTGACAAATGTAGATCGAAACATGAGGCATATGTACATAAATATGTAAATGTGAAGACTACATAATGTATCAAAAATAATACTGTGTATTTAGAGCCAATTCATTGAACGTTTTAGATACTCAACTCAACTGTTATTTTTAAAAGCAAACTGAAGAAAATCGCCATGAAATATCTACCTTTTAGAGGCGTTAAATAAACTGATAAAATTTATGAGTGAAAGCTCGGTAACTAGTGCACGTGCGGACCTAACTGACATTACCTAGCTAGAATCACCACGCCAGACACTCAATTAGTCACTGATACCAAAAAATATAATGTATGTAATTAGCTGAGCAGGCATTCTTCAAGTAGTTCTAATTCGCAAATAGTGATAGAAAACAGAAAGGTATCCTGTTAATATAGATGGAGAAAATGAATCAGTTAACCTTTGAGGTTTCCACGTTCAATTTCTTTCTGATATATGGCCTTCGGTATGTGGGCTGAACTTTCTGCATGATAACTTTAAAATATTATCAATTGTATTCTATTCAAGGAAGCAAACTCTAATTACTTCCTGAAAAAGAGAGTATAAATGGTGATCAATATTATCGTGAGGAACCATCACAAATTTCACTCGTTTTTTGATCTTCACAGCCAGGTTGTTTTTGAGGCCTGTTCTTTCTCCTATCACTTCCCAAAAGCAGTAAGGTCGTCATGTTTTTAAAAATGAAGCCTTGTTAAGCAAGTCAATTTCGTCAACGAACAAACGAAACCATTGATTTCCTTTGTTTTCCTCGAGTTAATAGAAACACACGTGCCGTGGAACTTAAAAGCAGCGAGTTGATTTGTGTTACAATGGCCTTTTTAAAAAAAAAATTCTAGATGCGAGATCTCCATTCCGGCTTTAGTCAATAAAATGTAAGCACAGTTTACTGCAGATTGGTCTGGTAAGAAAAACATAAATATTACTAATTCTTTCGTATTTTGCTTCTTTAATACAAGCAAAACCGGACCGTTAGATTGTTGAAAACAACATTACGGAAACAATAAACCAGATAATTATAATATGGATAATAAAACAGCTATTTGCTCAAGTAAAAGTGAAAAACAAAATGTCCATATTTGCCAGAATCTTTCTTCTTGCGGTTAGATGGCCGCGCGAACAGCTGCGAATTTCACCACAAACCAATATCACATTCACAAACAATAGAAACTTCTCGACTGAAACCTGCGGAAAACATGGGCATAGCGCAGCTTACAAAACTGCCTCGTGGTCAAGTTAATTTATTTTACCGAAATCTGTAGCTATGTTTTCTTTGGTGGGAGTTTTTTTTGTAACTAACGTCTTAAAACAAGAGAGTTTGAGCCGAATCTTTGATTTTAGAGTTCTGTTTTCTCGTTGTATTTTCTGGTCGTTCCAAGTAATGGAGTTTGATCTTTTTCCAAGAAACATTGACATTGAATGTTCCAGCGGAGTGTTTGGTTGATTAATTAATGAATTAATGATAAATCTTGCAAATAACTTAATACCCATTGGAATACCTTGTTGATTGCTAAAGCTTTTCTTTTTCATTTTGAATTACATAACACTTTAAACATTCGCATATTGTTTTTTTTTTCTAGCCTCAATTTAGAACTTGTTTACACAAAGGTGGGGTCCGGAGACCTGATGTGACCTAGAGAAAATCGAAAAAGGGGTAAAGGTTTCATATAATCTTTTTTTTTTTATCTTGATCATGTTTACCTGAGAGATAGGGACATAGGGTACCGCCTCCCCCTCCCCCCCCCCCTCCTTCCGCTTACCTCTTCCTTTCAGCTCAGTGCCATGCCGATAACCAGCCTTAGCGGTGTGAGGTTTTATTTTTGTAAGTATTTTTCAGTCACTATATAAACACTCAACACGGGGTAGCTCGCCTTGTTGGGGTGAGGTATCACATATTCCCGGGTTCATATTACAGAAACCAAGCCCACCAAATTCAAAAATTATCAACATGGGCGCGGTTGTTCAAAACACGATTTGCACTAAACGAGGGTTGAATTTTTAATCCATGTTTCTGTTTCCTGCAGCCTTACAGCGAAACTGATTTGGGCTGCAATTTATGGGTTAGTTTTGGTTTTTAGTTCTTTGGCAAATTTGAATCAGAATCGTAAATTTTTTCCTGGTGAAGAAATTACATTTATATATTCCGCAGTGTCTTATAGAGTTTTCTTCCACTGAGAAACATCGTATCTAAACACACGCAAAAGTACGATAATTTTACGTGTATAAATATCACTTTTCAGCCAATCAGCGATCTTCTGGCATTACTATGACAACGGCCGCCGTTGCATGCACTTGAAAGAAATAGAAAGAAAAAAATACACTTTCTTTTAAGAGGGTAAACATGTCGCTTTGCATCAGTTGTATGCCTGTTCGGGCTCTTGAGAACTTGTTATAAAACATATATACAAGTTTAAATAAAACTTTAAAATGACGGAGAGATTTGTATTGTACAACGACCGGAATTTAGACGAGTTTATTTGAGTGAAAGAAAACGTAAATGCCAAAAGAAAACGGAAATCGGTCTGGGGCTTGTAGGCCATTCATCTATGAACGAGAAGTCGCTCGCTTGAAAAACTATCTCCTAAAGTGGTTGAAGTCCTTGTAAGACGCGGTTGCTTATATAATAAACCTGCGCTCACTCGTGAGATATCAATTTGAACACTCGAAAATAAATTCCATATCTCCGCGCGCCTATGTATTATTCTCTATTTAGCAGCTCTTGTTATTTAGGCTTAAAGAGTTAAAGTTAACCTGTTTTTGAACAGCCCGGACCTAAATTAGCACGTTGCACATCGTATGTCCCACAAATTTCGAAAATTCTTGGAATGAGAACAAAGAAGAACTCGAAGGGGGATTTGATGTAGTTGTCCGGCCTTAAGCAGTAACGAAGAAACGCAGTGCATTCGTTGGCTGAGCAAATAAGAGGTAGTAAATGAAAAATGCGATCACTGGCGAGCATGCGCGCATGTCCGGATTTTTGATTAGCCCGCGCATCTTTACTTGTGGGGAGCGTGAACACCAAGCATTTTATAGAAACATTGTGAGAAACAAATAAACTTGTACAAACTAGGAGTACGACTGCTCCACGGAACAAGAACATCAGAACATAGTTAAATAGTATAAATAGTACTTGATGTGAAAAAAAGGTTGTACGAAGTGGTTTCACCTCAGCTATATAAATATTCTTTTCTGACAATGATTAAAAATTCTTGTTTGAATCAGTTAGAACACAAGGCATTATGGGTCAAATACTGAACCGTGTTTATAATAATACACCTGATGACAATGGTTTCTCGCTCTTGGTCGAACGCGTTTTTTCGCAATTACAGCTTAAGCCGGATAGCAGAGTTGTCCAGGGTTATAATATACAGCGCAATTACAGCTTAAGCCGGATGGCAGAGTTGTCCAGGGTTATAATATACGAGTACGTATATTATAAAAAAAGTTGCAAGCAACCGTTGACGAAAATTCTGCTATCGTTGGATCAATAAATGATCTAATTGGCTACAAAAATTGAAGAATTGAAACAATTAAAAAAGCAAAACTAATACGACGTATGTCAAAAAAGTCAAGTTTACATACGTCGTATTGGTTTTGCTTTTTTAATTGTATATTATAATCCTGTCTGCGATCGCGACAAACACTATGGCATCGATTACAAATACCATTACGATTAGAACTACGATTATGACTGCTATTACGATATTAAGACTGCGAATTTTCTAATTCCCCATATACCGTTTGTAAAAGATATTTTTCATGAGTCGTTTTTTGCCCATTGGGAGGCGGCGTGGCTCAGTAATAAGAGCACCCGATTTGAATGCAGTGGACTGGGGTTCACATCCCGCTCTGACCAATGGCAATGCTCGGACTTGTCCTTGACCTTGGTAAGCCCCAGATTCAAATCCTCTACGCTTTCATACCCAAATGATCCCTAATTTTGTCTTATAATTTGTGTTGTGCTCGAAAATATTAGCTTTTACAGCTCTGCTTTTGCATTTATCAAAAGGAATGACTCGTTTATCTTCACATCTTAATTTTTGTTATATATGGAGCCTATAAATACAAATCTCATTTCACACAATCTTTATGTAATCAAAACAACAATTTAATTTACTTGTCCACGGTGTTAGTTCAAACTGAACAGAGATTTAAAAGCTTAGCACAATTAGCAAATAAGTTTTAATTCTATACCTTGGCTTGAATCAAAAGTCACACCATTTATCAGTTTTTCAGGGGTAACTTCATCTGATTTTAGAAATTCACGATTCCTAGATTATTTCAAGCAATGATTCATACATTTTCTTCGTGATTCACGAATCCCAATACCCCACCATTGTCAATGATTCGTTATTTATTCCTAACCCTTTAACTAAGGCTCTATCAGCCGTGTTTCACGATTATTACGCTTCTACCCATGCACAAAAACGTGGAGTTGATTATGAAAGTTTTAAAAAGGTTTTCATTTTTAAAATTAACGGACTGTAAATTTAGTATCGAAGAAAATAGCGCTGGGTAATGCTGTCTTTAGTTTTAACAGTGCAAAAAAATTTGAACATACAGTTGCAGTTCCAGGTTACTTTGTGTCTCAAACTATCGAAAACTTTGCCATGAATTTCAAATGAAGAAACTATTGTGACCCGTTCTAATGTCGAACAACTTATTATTAACCAGCCTTGGCGTTAACAAATGGGGAATGCACAAAACAGTGAAAACATCGTGTAAAACCAAAAGCCTAGTTTACTTTCGTGCTTACCTGCAAAAGGAAAGTGTCGCCAAGGCAAGACATAGAGTGATGAAATATGAATGACAGCAAGCCACTCGTTGACAAACTTTGATTAATTAGTCATCTGCACCTAATCTATCTTTGCTTTGTCGTTCGTATGCTTTTTCTTTTGCGTTTGCTCCATCAATTTCTGCAGTTAAAACTACAGTCATGTCAAACATGTGTCAAGAAGATGTTAATGTCAAATTCACAACAAGCGATATATTTGAACCTTACAATCACCTGTTTTACTGACTCCGTTTAGGTATCCTGCTTGTTCTCAATTTTTGATCCTTATCAAGCTTATCAGCCATTAATAAAGATACTTTAAATGTAAGAAATGAATATGTTAATTTTAAAAATTCAGCTCAAAATTTTTTTCATGAAATCATGCATGAGGCACGAGGCTTTGCGGATTGCACGCCTGACTGAAAATTCTCTGTCCGCGTGAAGCCTGGGACTGATGAGCAGGCGTCACGCAACTGACACAGGGCCCAGTTATTCAAAACCCTTTTTCGTAGGGATTGATTTGAGCTGCAATTCTGGGATTCATACTTTCTCATTAGAAAATCTGAACAATATTTTATTGTAGAGTAAATATCGCTTTGGTGAAAAAATACTTTTTTAATTTTGGCTTAACTCAGGGTTAAGGTTGGGGAACTTTTGAACAATCAAGCCTAGCTGAAAGATAAATGTTAGGGAAAAAGGTTTGCTCACCCCCCCCCTTCATTGGGTATTTAAGGATATGATAAGTACAATTTCCAAAAAAAAACAAAAACTATGGAGAAAGGATTCAAAAATCTAAACTTACAAATGCCTCTATTTTGGAAAAGGCCTCAGCTTGAAGGGTAAGTTATTAAGTTGCTATAGTGATTGTAATCAATGATGTGATTGGTTTATTTAGCTGAAAGGGCTTAAAATGATTGGCTCATGTAACTGTACATGTCCCATTACAGGTGTCCGATTACAGCCAACTGTCCGATTACAATTTTGCAGATTAACTAGTTTGTGCAATGTACAGCAGTTACACCAATCACATTTAAGGAAAATGTAATGATTATGATTATGATTAATATCGTAATATATTTGGTCTTATTTTGCTGACATTTTTAACCTAGGTAAGCATTGCTATTCCCGATCAAGATTCAGAATTGCGTAAAACATTATTTATTAAAAACAAACCACTGGATATTGAGTTTCAAGCAATTTGATTGGTTCCACTACTCACTGTATATTTAGTAAATAAACCCCTTCCGGCGGCTGGTATATCGGAGGTTATAATGTCCGCGGCTGATAGATTGTCCGAAAAATGAACAGTTGGCCGAGAAGCGAAGCCTCGAGGGCAACTGTGAAATTTTGAGGACAATCTACCAGCCAAGGACATTATATCCTCCGATATACCAGCAAGCCAGGAAGGGGTTTATTTATTTTATAACCCACCAGAGCCGTGTTTACAAGTTTTCAGAACGATTCATGCCGGAAAATACAAAAAATCTAGAGATTTTCAGCCCTTAAATAAAACCTGTCTAAAGAATCCAGAACTAGAATAACCAAAAGCATTACAATAAATTGGAAGGAATTAATTTAAAGCAAATAACGCGAACAAAAGAATTTTCAGCAGCAAATAGCAAAAGCTAAAACTCGAACCGTAAAAGAAATTTTAATATCCTACCTTGTTTTTGAATTACTCGGTAGTCCGGCTCGGGAAGCAAGTTCAATAATTCAATAAAGAATTAGAATAACTCAACCAGTAACTGAAGTGTTTTCACACGTCGACAAGACAGTAACGTTGCTCGATTAAATATACATCGCCATTT
>JAOEJH020307343.1:0-12959 GCA_025448215.2 Palythoa grandis
CCGATCTTATTATTATAATTATAATTGTAATTATTATTATTATTATTATTATTATACTGGTCACGCAACGGGTTAACTTAATTAGCTTTACTGTGGATCTCAATTGACGGTGTTAAGTATGTTCTTTCCCAGGTAATGTTACCTTTATTTTCTTCCCCTAATTCGTCCTCGGAACAACAAAGAAAGCGACTTTGTGCCAATTAGGTGCCAAGCCGTTCGTCTTGGATTTTAGCGCGAACTTTCCTACATGTGGCTTGAGTGCGGCATTTGATTGGCTAATATTGTATTGACCTGCCGTGTAGTCTTTTTCAAAGAACTGGCTTGGCTGACTGTAGACTTTCGTCTATTTTTTTATATAATGACCCAAGTTATTCTCCCGTTTTGATTGGTTCTCGCCTATGATCTATTAGAGGACAGACGCATAATTAACGTCACCATTACAAAGTTTTAATTTTTATGATATAAAACAAATAGATTCCATGTTGCCTGTGCGTCTGTTAAGTAATAGATCACAGAGGACGTCAAACTGTGGTAAGAACATCAGCGACACACTCGGCTATCGCCTCGTGTGCCACTTATTTTGTTCTTACCAAAGTTTGACGTCATCCGTGATCTATTACTGAACAGACGCACGGCAACATGGAATCTATTTGTTAATTTGATTTTGCGTCGCTCGATAGAAATTTGTAGTATTGTTTTGTAAGGTGTGTTGTCAAATTCAGTGAGAATTCTTTTAATCTCTCGGCAGGTTGTTAATGAGATGAGCGATGAAGGTAAAGAAGACGTGTCGACAACTCTAGCGTTCTCCTCTACTTCATTCAACGATCTCCTACAGAGTTTTTCAAGCACTAATGTGGTGAACCTCATCCTTGGGTATCTCTTTATGGTAGGTTCATTGTCTGGAACTGATTAGTGATTGAGTATCCTTCTAGCTGGGGAATTTCCCTGGCTATGATACTGTGCTCCCAGGTCATGCATGGATTGTGTTCTGTAGACAAGCCCCAAGCCAGTAGCAAATCTCTTTTGGTCTAGCCTCGTCCAGCTTCGCTGTTTGCAATTCAGTCTCTGCTGTAAATCTACAGACTTAAACTTAATCTTTCCTACAGCTTGGATGCGTTTCTGCAGTTTTTAAACTTTAAAATGTTTAGCAATGAAGATGGTGATGATGATGGTGATGATGATAACGTCATGACATATCAACGAAAAACCTAAAAGTATAAAAGCAGAACAACTCAAAAGAGGTCGGACCAAAAGCATCTAAAGACGTCTCTTGCAAAAGATATACGGTCCATGCCTGACTCGGAGCACACCGTGACAAACATTTTTAATTAGCCTTTTTCAAAACGAGAAGCGGACTGGGTACAAATAATTAAAATCGATTGAATTGAAAAATGAGGCCCGCCATCTGAAAGAGCAGCCAAACATTAGTAAGTTTACCAAATCTGAGAGTTATTGGTTTAAACGCAAAGGCATTGTAAACTTTTAAAAATCGCTAAAACAAGAGAGTTTTGTATGGCTGGAAGGACGCCCTCCCAAAGGGAGAAAAACTGGATTACCTCCAGTACTGTGAAACTGCGAGTGGCTTATAAAAGTCAGATTGAAGTCAGATTGAAATAGATAGATTTCAGTCCACATGCGGCGCAGGATTCGGTCCTTGGATTTTGCTATGGGACATACGAGTAATGTCGTATGTCCGCTACATTAGCCTGACTCAAAAAAGTATTCTTCACGTTGTGTTGATTTTATAATTGTTTAAAACTTTTTTTTTTCAGTTATTGTACTCCTGTTTTACACTTAAGAAGTGGAACGACGCCGTTCAATCACAAGGCGCCCTTGGTATAGCGGGCGTTCTTCTGGTGTCACTGTCGGTCGTATCTGGTCTGGGGTTGTGTGGCTGGTGTGGTATCGCCTTCAACGTTGCTTCCGCACAGGTCAGAGGCTTTCTTAATCGCTGGAAGTGCCGCTTAGCTTCTTATCTCAGACTTTTGGGAACATCAATAAAAAGCTAAATCCTTTTACGAGCCCAAGTGGTCCGTTGGAGCCGGTGCTTAATGTAGTGTTAAGTGGATGAGAGTCGTTCACTCTCCCTGGACGGGACACTAATCCGTCCCAGGTTAGCCCCCAGCAGAAGCTGGTACTCATTTTACCGACCTCGTTCAGATTGAAAGCTAAGTCAACTTTGGCGTAAAGTAAGTTACACAAATGTTCAGTGATCGGCACAGCCGGGTGTTTGAAGCCGGGACTATGTGTCTGGAGATATCAGTATCACTGCGCCAACGACGCTATAGTAAACAAGAGGGAAAACTAAGATATACATATATATATATATATATATACATACACTAACAGCATCTTATGGAAGGTTTCTCGTTCATTTTTAGTCCTAACGAATTCTATAGTTTCAAAAGACGTTGCTTGATTCCTCACTAAAGAACATATTTCTCTGCTTAATAGGTTCTGCCATTCCTTGCGCTGGGTCTCGGAGTTGATGACATGTTTTTATTGGCTCACACCTACTCGGCCAATTCAGAGAAGCCAAACATCCCACCCGGGGTGAGTTAAGTCCTTTTAGCGTTATTACAAAAGGTGTCTTAAAACCGTGATAAATCTCTGTTCTATTTTTTCCTAGCCTCTCCATTTTGTTTATTTCTCGATTGTCATTCAGGCGTATATCCCTAATTTTACATTCGTGTCACGACCCACAGAGTAATATTAAATAAGCAGCGCTGTATACACTCAAAATTATTTTCGTTGATGAAAGTAGCCAATTACGAAGTAACCAAAACGTCTCTTTGAGAACTGTGTAAACCTCATTTTTGGCGATGTAACCAACCGAGTTAGGTCTCATATCTTGAGCAGGACGAGTGCTGTCTCGGTTAAATAATAAACTTTTGTTACGCGACCACTTTCTTGGATTGAAAACGAGGCTGGATGGGCATGGGATTTGTCGAATCTTCTTGGTCGAAATCGTTGCAATATCTACCGAAAATTGGTGTGGAGTTTGCTGAATAATGGGCAAATGAAAAAGCTAAAGTTCCGCGAAAGGTGTTTGGCAGTCCAGCTTCATTTTCAATCCAAGATGGCGGAGGCTCGAAAAAGGTCTGTAGGTGAAGTGGGGATTCAGTGGTGGCGTGTGGCATGTAACTTGTGCACCATGTTTTTAAAAATACTTTAGATATTTTGCATTTTCATTAATGAATTCTTGTTAAATATTAAAAGTTAAATTTTAAGAATTCTAAATCTGCTGAACTGAATTGATTATATTTCTAAAATCTGATAGAAACAAGCTGGGTATTGCCTTGGTTTAGCCGGCGCCAGCGTTCTTCTGACGTCCTTCAATAACATGTTTGCTTTCTTCATGGCCGCACTGATCCCAATACCGGCCCTGAGATCGTTCTCTCTCCAGGTAAGTTACATTTTATGATGCTCGACTGATAAAATTTGAAAACACCTCGAATAAGATTGTAAGGGGGCAAATGGGTGGAACCGCCATTTGCATACAGAAATTTCATCTTTCTAGTGCGTGAGCTGCCTCCTGCTTCGGGCGCCTCTCCGCTTGTCACGTGACACTTTTACAATTAATGTTAATTTTAAGTTACAGTCCCGAAATGAATCAGCAAGCTTAATGGTAAATGATATCTTTTCAGGCTGGTATTCTCGTTCTTTTTAATTCGTTTGCCATCATTGTGATCTTCCCGGCTATGATGGCCATAGATGTCAGTCGACGAAATGGACAGAGAAAGGATATTTTCTGCTGTGTTCAAAGGTCAGTTGGACACTTTTCTGGTTCAATATTATTTGTTATATAAAATGGCTAAAACTCAGAACCAGCCCAACACCTCGCTAACAACCCGATGCTTACTTTCACGTGTAAAACAGTTTGTTTTGTCAAATCAACACTCAAGCGGAAAATAACTGAAGGTCTAATAATAGGCCGTGAACAACCAACCTTGAACAAACAAGTTAATTGTTTCATTGCTAAGCTATTGCCATCGGGGATTACTTGATAAACAAAACCAACTCTGCGAAAAAACACATATTTTTACACTCTGAAGATGTCAATAGACGAAAACATTTAGTGTTTTAACTTAAGATCGAAAACGTTTTCCTTTTAGCCATTTTTTATATCAATACATTCGTTAAAGCAAACATTATGACATTTGCATTTGTGTTTCATACATGGTGCTTGCTGATAAGCAATCTTTGGCTAGTTATTATGTTGGTATATGTTGCTAGTGTGTGTAGATCAGTTATACTTTAAGTTGTTGTCCATCGTGAATTAAGGGGAGCTTAATCCCTTTGCCGCCATGTTTGTCAAATTTCGGAATATTTTGGCTCCCATATCAGTGAATACTTAGAAATTCCCAATCCGCCATCATAGGGAAATATATCGGTAAATAAGAAGAACTCATTAATATTTCAAGCTTTTTGATTAGGTTGGGGGGGGGGGGGAGGGGGGGTAAATGCATCAAAACGTTGTTTTCTATAGAAATTTTAGTTTTAGTGAATTTTAGGATGTTTGAAATTTTTTTTAGAATTAATAGTTAATGGACGGATGCCAAACCGTGTGCTGACCAAACAACACCTTCCATCTCTTCGGAGCCACGGTTTGGCGTTTGTCTTCAAACTTTTTCCGTTCCAAACTCTCTGTCACATTTTACAACCAATTGCTGAAATGAAGGGATAAGCTCGCCCTTAATGGCAATCGTGGCAGTGCTTGTGGCTGATAAGTCCAATCGCACTGTGGCAAACTCGACCATACATGTTGTACACATAGAGTTTGTAGGGTTGGAGGTGCGAACAAACCTCCTTGCATGAGACGCTTTCACCAGTGTGGACTTTGCTGTACCACAGCACACGGTCGACCGTGTGTACATTTGAATAAGCTGTAAAAATAGAATTCAGGTTCAGTAAAACATAGACGTGTGTATAAACATTGCTCATCTCAGTTTTACCTGTACTTCAGCTTTTTTATAAATTGTAACATGAGTAAATTTGGTCAAGATTTAGAACACTACGACAATAGCTTGCTAATGTGTTATTACTAATCTTTAGGACAGCTCCAAGTCCCATCAGCATTACTCCCGAATCTACCCTCGGATCGGATTTTGCTCTCTATCAATTGGGGAATTCTAGTTGTTCATTATCAACAGACGCGGCCGGGGCGGCCAACGTTCATGCGTCTGGTATCAGCACTGTATTTCTTCCGGGCAGTGTTCAGGCAGCTGCGCTGGGCACCCTGTGCTTACCAGGTGCTGTGACTGTGCAAGCATCAGCGGTAGCTGAACTTAACTCATCTGCTTCAAGTTGCAATGCAAGGGCGCCTGTGGTACGGGATGAAACAGGCCAGCGGCGCAATACTAAAGTCAATACTGCAAACTTGTCAGCGGCCAGTAATGTTGACGCTTCTAACGCGTTTGGAAGTAGACATTTGAGCGGAAATGCCGGAGTTCATGTCCATTTAACTGGTTCGAGCAGTTCGGACGAGAGCAAAACAAGAGACAGATCATGGCAGGTAGCCGGTAGATCTTCAGAGAGAAATATGCGACACCACAAAGCCCGCAGATCAAAGCGGCGACGTGATTGCTTTTGCGAGGAATCTCTCGATAGTAGAGAAGAGTATAGAATTTCTCGAAGACATCATGATATACGAACACGCCCTCGATCTTGTCCAAACTGTAAACATAAACGGACGGTACATTCACAGCCCTATCCCTTACAAAACACAATAGGGTATCCTAATAGTAGTAGTTTCTGTGGGAGTACTGCACGGGTCTCCCCTGAGATGAGTTCAACTCCAGGACCTCCCACCTCACCTGGGTCAACAGTGTCGTTGGGATTTGAGTCACTGCAAAACCTGACTCCGTCACCGCCGCCATCATTCAGTGAAAGCCGGGCCAGTTCTTTGAGCAGATGGAGAAACATGAGAAGCAAACTGGCAGGGTTCTCACTGACCTGGTTTGCAAAGGCCTACTACGGTCCTTGGCTGCAGAAATTCCCCGTGAAGGTACGTAATTCACCTTGTGGTAATATATATCTCTTCCTTCGTGGGAGGTGAACAGTCGTGAATGTTTAACGTTATGCAAAGAGTTAAACTATACGTCCTTGTTTAGTAGTTACTGTCCTTTGGGGGTAGAGTTAGATTTAATAAACCAATTCTTTCCAAATCCGAGCACTCGGTTTCCATAGTGTTAAACAGATGAGAGTGTTTGATATAAAGTGTGTTGCCCAAGGAAACAACCCTGGCATGGTTCAAAGAATCTCCAACGTATCGCTGACCAAATCAGTATAATGTATTCTTAATTATCAGTAGTTTTTTGCAATTAAATTTAGATTTGTAGAGGCTTTTAGGTACTCTATTTATTTTAAAGTACAGTGCTTTTTTGACAGATAATGGTACTCTTTTTATTTGCGGGGTTGTTTGGTGCGGGTGCATATGGCTGTTTGCGAGTTCACGATGGACTAAACCTGTCGGATGTCGTGCCACGCCATACCAAGGAGTATAAGTTCATCGAGTCCCGCTTCAAGTATTTCTCCTTTTATCAAATGTTTGCCATCACAATGAAGGATTTCGATTATCCGAGGAAACAGAAGTTGCTGTATCGATATCATGAGGCGTTTTCTGGGGTGAGTTTTGAACCGGCCCGAGTATAAGCTTCATTAACAGTAGATTAAAGGCTGCTAGGACAGAAAGAACTCTTGTTTTCTTTTGGCAAAATAACTGCAAACATGGGTTCGTTTTTTGCTTGTCCCATTTTTCCATTTATAGATACTGGTAATGAAGCTGACAATGTTAACGAAACCATTTTGAGTTTGACTTTGCTTGCACAATTTCTTTGTATCACGACTTCTCACTTGCCTCGCTGCCAGTTAAATTGATTTTAATCATGGCACTGAAAAGGGGAGCAACCATTATTATTATTATTATTATTATCATCATCATTATTATTATTTCTTCTTCTTCTTCTTATATTATTATTACATTAAGCTTTTTTGTGACGTCTTTTTTATATCTGTTAGCAGGAAATTAGGAAGGTGACTTAACAATGAATTTACGGATCATTCAAGTTAAAAAGATTTCTAAGAATTAAGTTTTGTTAATGTTTCAGGTTGAGAACATTATTAAAACGGCTGAGATGAAACTTCCTGCATTCTGGCTGATGTACTTTCGTGATTGGCTCAAAGGTACTACACCCGATAAGTAGAACAACTAGCCGGCGTGCAGCAGTGACAGTCTCTTTTCAATGAACGCCTGCTAAATCTTGCGGAACATTTCATTCTCATTTTTATTACTGACTAACAGGGTTAAACCCTTTTGTATTGACTCAGCTACCGAAATGCGGGCGCTGTTCTCTGATTGGTCCGTTTTGAGAATTAAACAGAAGTTTGATAAGAGAAAATCGACATGTAAAAAAGTTGGGAGAAGGATCAAGAGAGAGTGGGACTGACTTTTTTCCTGCTCTCGTAATGGACAACTTCACCCTTAATCATCTTTCCCTTGATCCTTGATCACAAATCTAAAGGTCTTGTAGAATTGAAAGCCAAAGTTTTATTTCCTTTTGAGATACTTGCTCCACGCGTATTTTTGTCAAGTACTAAATTTTGTTTCCCACCTTTCTTAACAAACTATTTTTTTTCCCTTGGATAATAGTTTTTACATATATTACGCCACGTAGTTATGACTAAAGTTAGAAACAATTCTAAAAAAATTGGATATCTGCAAAGTTTATTTCCAAATAGGAAAATTATATATTAATACTTTTAGATTTATCAGAACTCTAATTTTTTTACAAGATGGAGAGTAGCTCTTTTTTGGTATTTAAAAAAACAACAAAACACAAATGGGTTTGCAGTCATTCTAGAAACATCTTTTTATGCCTGGGGGTATTAAAATTTGTTTTACGATAACAGCAAAGGTACACTGATGGTAACACGCATATATTGTTTATTCCAGAGATTCAAGCAGCGTTCGATGCCGATTATGCAGCTGGTTTTATAACCCAGTCAGGCTGGAGTTCCAACGCGTCAGACGAAGGTGTACTTGGATACAAGTTGATGTTACAAACGGGCAACCCTGACTATCCACACAACAGGTCGCAGGTTAGATGGCGTGACATGGTTGCGTTACACACTAATACTTCAGCGTTAGTCATGTCATGCTTTTGTAAATTATATATTAGCGCCCTACGAGCGGCCACGTCAGTGCTGTGTTAATAACTGCCAAAGGAAATTTGTGGTTTCAATTCATAATAATGTTTTGTGTAGTCTTAATCGTTAGTAACCATGCATGCACCACAACAAGAACTTAGAGATTTAATTTTCTTACTGCACGAACTTTATTTAGCTTAAGCAAAGTACACTGTGTTGTCCCTTAGTGCTTGCGAATTCCTTGTTTGTAAAAAATCTTTCTAAAATCTAACAGATCGGAACTTTAAGGCTTGTTGACAAGTCTGGAATCATCCGTCCTCAGACGTTTTACCATTTCCTTACCGCATGGCACAGTATGGATCCTCTTGGCTACACAGCTTCGCAGGTAAGTTTAGTCTTGATACAAGGTAGCTCGGAGATAGAAATTGGAATTTATTGTAATTTCACTAGACATTTGGACTAGTAATCACTTAGGTTTACTAGTCCTTCCCTCTTTTTACTAGACTTTACCAGCCTTTTTCATTTTCGTTACAACACCACCATTAGTTTTCGACATACTTCTTTTTCTGCACCTAATGCAATGTTCTTTCATTTTTCTGTGGAACCCGCGTGACCGTGACACATCATTAAATCAACATGTGCCCACTGTTTGCAGAAAGTCGCTTTCAGGCAGAACAGAACATAAATTTGCAATGAAATGACGTGGTTTGAAATGCCAGCTCGAACAGTTCAAAAACTTATTGTTAGATGACAATATTTTACTAGACACTCGGATTGAAGACAAGTTTACTAGTCCGCCATAACTTTTACTTTTGCTATGGTTACCGAATGTGTAGAGATGCACTCTCAACCAATGAGAAAAAAGATAAGCTACAAACCTTGATTATGTTGATCCTATTCTACAAAAAAGTGTTCCTGAACATCTGGAGTAACAGAGGAATCAGGTTGGCGTAGTGGGCATCGTTTGACCGTCCCACTTCCGATTAATCCCTGGGCTCTGCACTTGATCCGGCCGAGATTTGTCGATCTCAAGCTGACGTCCACGGTTTTTCTTCGGGTACTCCAGTTTTCTTCCCTCTGCAAAATCGATTTTCACGTCAAGATGTGAGCTGTCGAGCAATTAGATATTAGCCCCTGGCTAGGAAGAACGGGCAACCACTTACTTCGCAATAGACGTTAAATAAAGCATTTATTTTACACTTGTAATCTTCATACAATACAATACAATACAATACAATACAATACAATACAATAAACTTTTTTATTCATAACTTAAAAAGAAATATAGTATCAATGTTTGCTTCCTGTAGACACTCTCATTGGTTCGTACAGAGACTGGAAAACTGCAAAAAACTGGAAATACAAAAATTTCTGGAAAATCTGAAAAATGTCGGTGAAAATTCCTACTAAAATATTTCTCCATAAATAACTGAGGACGCTCTAAATTGTAGTCGCGCACGCAAACATGCATGATGTTGTAAAAAACTTGTGTGAAATGGAGACGTCACAGAAAAGGAAGGAAAATAAAGCGGCGGAGATTAGTTGTCCTAGTTGTTTTTTAAAACCTCATCGTGACCGAGCAACTTTTATCCCTCTGCTGAAACACAAGCAATCAAAGGAAATAATTTTGAGCCTTGTACGACATTTAAAACCTCCTGTAGCATTAGGGATTCTAGTGAAGAATTTAGTCATATGGAGAGTTTAACTATTGTTCTTACGGTCTTGTTTTTTAAAGTGGATGACAAAATAATGCTACCTAAAGTTTTCACTACAAGAATTAAACAGCAAATTGTGCGTGCGTGACTACAATTATCAGAGTGCAATGCGCGTGCATCAAGTAATATGGTTATTAGGAATACGGCCTATTCCCTCTAGTGCCCAGACTTACGTGCGTAATCTTCAAAGTTAGAGCAAGCAATACAGGCAATAGAACCATTGTCACTCTAAAATACCTTTGTGGAATTTTGCTTTAAAGACCTGTACGAACTCTATAATAATATGTTAAGTTGTAAAAGAATAATAAGTGTTTCAGTCGCTTACATAAAATGTTTTTCTTTGCTAGGGAAACCTTCGTCCTGTTCCAGAAAACTGGGCCAACTTGAGAAACACTGAAAATGACATCGAGTTTCAGTCTTCTCTGACAGGTGATTTTGAATTTTGGATTGGTAATCTTAACAAAATGGCAGATAGAACTTCTAACAATACTTTCTGTTTTGATTTCATTCTCTTGCTTATCTGTAGTTATATAAATCAAGTTAGTGATATGAAGACGGCACCTCGCAGCCCTCATAATATTAGAAACAGCTATTTATTTTTTGCTTCAGGAAATAACTATCACAAATAACATTGATTGTAATAATGAATAAACTAAAAGTGATTGTTCTGTTGTTTTACAGTTGACTATGCAGAGCCAATAGCATTTGCTCAGATGCCTTTCTATCTCAACAACCTCAGAGAAACGAGCGATTTTGTTGCGGTTATCAAGGTGCGTTTACATAAACCTGCTTAGCTTTAATTTTACTGTTCCAAAAAAACATTAGGCCAAGTAAAAATTTACTTATCTTTAGCTTCTGTATGTTTCATAAAGAAAGATGAAGTGGCATTCTTCTTTGTGCTTTTATTCTAAGCTAATGATGTGTTTTGAGAGAAGCCAGCTCAAATATTCCATTCATAATTTTATGGTAGACAATGAAAGGAAAGTTAAAACAACACTATGGAAATAAAAATACTATATCATTGTGTTAGGTGAGTTGTCTTAAAAACACCGCTGATAAACCACTGAATGATTGCAAAGGGGAACACATATGAAGGTCTACTAGAGTGATGTGCAAAGTTGCGTGACACCGGCACGAGTAAAGGCTATATAGGCAGTCTTGTGTTTTTATCTTAACGGTGGCGTACAGTGATAGTTTTTGGGCGAGTGGACAATTTCATCTTTGAACGTTGAAAACATCTACCATAAGTGAGCGCAACGAAAACGTTAGGTGTTCAACAAAAGAATATGAAGTTCAAATCTCAAAATACTCATGCAATGTTCTTTTTAATATATAAATATCAATGAAAATTTCTTTTAAAAAGCTCTTTGTAGAGATACAAATATGTTATGAACAATTTTTCGTTAAGGAAAAGTGTAAATATTTGCTCGATAATAATTTATATTGAAGTGTGTTTGTCTTTCCTGTCTAAATAGCGAATAAATAATTTATTTCCAACAGGAGGTGCGAAAAATCTGTGACAAGTTTTCTGAGAAGGATCTCCCAAGCTACCCTAGTGGTGTTCCTTTCACTTTCTGGGAGCAGTACATATGGCTTAGACACCAACTCCTCGTAGCTATAGCCACTGTACTCGCTGTAAGCTTCCTGGTCATGGCTATAGTACTGTGGAATTTCTGGGCAGCAGCTATCATCGTAAGTGTACATGCTTTTTTATAAAAACAAATTTTTAAAAACAATGTTCGAAGTTCAGTTTAGACTAATAACTAATAAAAGCTAAGCCTTATATTCTACGCAATCAATTTGTTTTTGGTGATAGAGAAATTAACATACAGGTTTTAAAATCCTTAGTACTCAGCAAAATTTAGTTTAAGGTTTCGAGACAAAAAAGACAATTTTTGCCCGTTCCTGGATGAGAACAAGTTCCTCTTGCCAGTGCAAACAAAAACAAAAAGTCTGAAATCTGAAAATCTTGCAATTCTTCACCCGCTTTTTTTCCGGTGACATCAGCGAAAGAAATCTAGCAACATTCGTTAATTTAAGGTTCTCAATATTTGGGTAGATGCAAGAACATTTTCCGTCAAGGAGACTTTTATTGACGTAAGATCAAAAACAACAATGATTCTTTAAAAATTGTTTTATATTCACTGTATGAGAAGACATCTAAACGTGTCAACAGTCTCTGATGCTATCAAAGAAAGCAGAAACGTCTCGCTTTTAGCTAATTTTAAATAGATATGAAATCAAAAGGGCCCAAGATGTGAAATGTCGTTAATCATACTGTTGAATTGAGGCTGTCTTATGTATCAGCGGCTTATAAACTTTTGCATTATAAAACTCGTCGATAAACAAATTTCTCGAAATACTTCCTGGCTGGTCCGAAATAAACGATCGACGTTTATAAGACTTGCATTCTATTACTACACAAAGCGAAAAAATTCTATTTAGCCGTGGTGTGTACAGCAGGCTAATGAAGTCTACTAGTTAAATATCAGTTTGAATATAAACTCCTAAGGGACTTCAATCAATCAATCAATCAATCAATCAATCAACCAATCGATCAATCAACTAGTCAATAAATCAATTCAATCAATCAATCAGTCAACCAATCCATCAATTCAATCAATCAATCAGCCAAACATTAATCAGTCAATTCAACTAATCAACCAACCAATCAATAACACAATCAGTCATTTTACTCAATCAATTTAATCAATTAATCAATCAATCAATCAATCAGTCAATTAATCAGCCTACCAATCAATCAATTCAATCAATTCAATCAATCAATCAATCAGCCAATCAATCGATCGATCAATCAGTCAATTTGATCAAGCAACCAACCAATTAATCAATCATTAAATCATTTAATCATTTACAGCACTAAATAGAGCTATCTTTTGATACTTGCTAGTTGGTTCAGATTACAAATAAGAAAGTGCAAGCCACCTGCACTTATCGTAAAGCTAATCGCGACAGCTGACCTTTAAAGGATTACATACAGTACTTTAAAAATTTAAAAATTGTAGTCAGGCATAATAAAGTAAAATGTTTTAAAAACGTTGTCTTTGACTAAAAGTATAGATATTTAAAAAATTC
>JAOEJH020307825.1:0-12957 GCA_025448215.2 Palythoa grandis
CTTTTTTACTGAGTACTCTGTTTCCGCTTATATTGGTAATTGCTAGTTCCAGTTTGCTTTCAAACTGACCGAATGCATGGGTACTGGAGCAGAGGTAGACTTCAATAATAAAAAACAAACAAACAAAAAGTGCTCTCTCTCACCCAATTTTGAAAGGTTCTGATGATTTAAAATGTTCTTGTAGGATTTCTGTTACTTTATGAAGTTTCTTAGTGGTACATTACATAATATTACAGTACATAAAAATTACATTACATTGTATTGCATTGCATTGCATTGCATTACATTACATTATATAAAAATTACATTAAATTACATAACATTACAGTACAAATGCCAGATCGAAAATAAACATTTCGGAAATCAAAGTATGATTATACAAGAAATAAAATTTCAATTCGTTTAAGGAATATTTCGATGTTTAATTCACATAATGTAATGATATAATGTAATGATGTGAATTAAACATCGAGATATTCCTTAAACGAATTGAAAATTTCATTTGTTGTAAGATCATGTTTTGATTACCGAAATGTTTATTTTTGGTCTGGCATTTGGACTATAATATATAGTATACATATACAGTATGCATATATACGTATATAGTATAGTATAGTATACCTTAGACTGTCAGGTACCACTGGATTTTGGATTACATTACATTGTAATACATTACATGACATTACATAACATTAAATTACATTACATTACATCACATTACATTACATTACATTACATTACGTCACATTACATTACATTAAACAACATTACATTACATTACATTATATCACAGAATTGACCTGGACATAACTCAGATAGCCACGTTTGTATCGCGTCTCCCCCACGTTAGTTGACTTCACTAATAACAAAGAAATTCATGCTTCGCTTTCTATAAGAATGACAAACATTCTCAATTGTACTATGTCAATCAAATGCACAAACTAGTTCGCTTAGAATAAAATTATAATATCTTGTACTTTATTCTCCTTAGGAGCAGTTCCATACCCGGATTGGTCAAGACCAAGAGTTTGAACCAAGGTTGTGAACGGGTACCGCATGGAAAAACCATCACATGTCAGCAACTTTCTGTAAATACCATCCACTGACTATATCATGCACGTTTGTGTATTTATTAATTTGCCATAGTTCCGATAAAGTTCAATTTTCCGAAAAAAGTATTCACTTTTCAAAAGTTTTGCAGATCTTGTTTTCCTTTTGCTGCCTTTTCAACTACGTGAAAGTGCGTGAAAAAAATTGACAGAATAATACCATAGGCTTTTCTACAAGTAACTACAATACCAAAACACAAAAGTGACTATCAACTTTTCTCAAATCTCAAAGGTACAAAGTCATATCCATGTGTTGGGAAACCAATCCCGAAGATTGGCCTTCCTTTGATCGGATTTACAGCATCTTGGCTGACTCACAACGACAGGTGAACACCTTGTCACTTTAATTGATTGACAATGTGGCACTTCACAAAACACGTCACAAAAGTTTTATTATTACGGCTACGTACAGTAGTACCATTTTTATTCTGAATACAACAAAACGTTGCAAAGCTCACAACTTATTTTTTCACCCAGTAGATGGCGATATTTTTACAAGTCAAAAAGAAATCAATGTTTTGTTCATATATACATCAAGAGTTCTCCTATTAGGGTCCAAGATTTTGATATTGGCAATTAACCTGTGCAGTTAATGTGTAGAACTCTCTTACAGGAATATCTCTGCCTGGAAAATGAGAACATGGTTACGTACGAGCCTCACCTCATCCCAGTCTTTGATGGTAAGTTTGATGTGCTGTGTTTGTTCGACGAAGAGGAGACTGGTGAGCGCCCTAAGCCTCCCCCAAGGCAATCATTTGACAGTGACTCTTGGTCAATACAAATCTTTGATAAGAATTCAGATGACTCTGGAGCCGGTCCATCTGGATATGCAGCAGAGTTAAGCAATCGACATTACCAAAACCTGTCGACTGATATCAAGAGAGGAGTTTGTTGCACAAGATGAGTATCATTTCGACAAAGATAACAAAGGCGATTTTGATGATTACATTTGTACTTGCAAAACCAGTGATGGCTCAGACCATTCATCGGGATCAGCATCTGCATCAGACGAGAAACATCAAAATGCATCAGCCACGATTGTGTCTGCCCCTGAGGAGTTTGTCATAGAAGACGACAATAATTCTCACTTCGAAGAAGGCAAGTTTGATGATTACACTTGTGCTTGCCAAACTACTGAGGATTCCATCAGCTCAAACAGATTAGGGTCTGAATCAGACAACAAGTATAACAACATGTCAGACACTACGCGTCTTTTCCTGAAGAGTTTGTTCCACAAGAAGAGAATAATTGTCACATAGGGGGAAAAAACGAGTTTCACGATAACATTTGCCCTAAAGAAACCAATGCAGACTCATCATGTCCCTCTGGATTATCAGGCGAGTCTGCAGAAAACGAGCCACACGATCAAAAGGAGACGGCCATCATCGGATCTGTCCCTGAGGAGTTTGTCCCACAAGAGGAGAATAATTCCCACAAAGAAGAAGACGAAGGCGAGTTCCACAACATATGTTCCAAGGAAACTACTGATGACTCAGCCGGTCTATGTGCATTTGCAGCTGAACTAAACAGGTGACATGATCAAAAGGGGTCACCTGCCATTCAGTCCGTCATTGTGGAAGTTGTTCCAGGCGAATTTGAGCTGCACGAGCGCCATAGTCAAAATCCATCAATCAGTGGTGAAGAGAGTATCCCTGTAACAGAGGAGTGTCAGGTTGACACAAACATAGAGGATATTTGTTCAGTTAGTGAGACATCCTTATAAGGAACAGGTCATCTTGTTTCCAAAGGATGGGAGTTCAGAACATTTACGAAAAAACAAAACTGTTTGCAGTGCTTTACAAGTAAATACAAACTGTTTGCGTTTGCTTTCTTTTTACTTTCTTATATTATATACGCTAGAAGTTTAAACATGTTTAAGTTTACTGTTCGAAAATCCATAAAACATTGAAAAAAACAAAAAAATTGAGATTTTGTAAAAAAGAAGTGTCAGTTTCGCAGACTGAAATTTCTAACTTTATTTTATCCCTTAAAGGGAACTTAAAAGGTTATAAGGATAACGCAAGGTTCTGAAGGTACTTTAAAAATAATGACCAATCAGGAACCAGCTTGTTTACGTTTCAGATGAGTTAATGTTTGACGGTAAAACGAGATACTGGCTCATGCTTGCGATAATGGACGAAAACACTTTGGTGTTGATAGTTGCCATTTTCTATTTCGACATATATCATTCCAAACACCGTTGTGCTCGAGTGTGCAGGACTTCCGTCTATCTTTATGCTCCTCAGCCAACGCCGTCTTCGCTGGCTGGGCCATTTATGCCGCATGGAAGATGATAGATTACCCAAAGATATACTCTACGGCGAGCTGGCTAGTGGCTCGAGACCTCATGGTCGCCCTAGGTTACTCTTCAAAGACACCTGTAAGCACGACCTGAAATCTGCTGGGATCAGCGTTCAGACCTGGGAGACAACTGCTATACAAAGATCCTCACGGAAAGCTGCAGTCTCAACTGGGACCAAAGAAGCCGAGCTGTCACACATTGCCAATCTAAGGAGGAAAAGAGCCGCACGCAAGTCTTCACAAACAACATCTCAAGAACCATCTGTGTACATATGTGGAAAATGCCAAAGGGACTGCCACTCCCGTATTGGCTTGCACAGCCACAGCAAGAAGTGTGCCTAATCTCCTTGGTGCAGTCCATCGTCTTATGAGACGGGCGGAGGCCGACGACGACGACGATATATTATTTACAATGGTTAACTTTTAGCATCCTTTCCTTGCATTTACAAACTTTGGGAACCAAACGTATGACTAAAGCTGTTAGTGCAAAAGATTTCTAAAATGAGCGAATAAGTAATTTTATGTGATTAGAAATACGTATTTTTCTTTCTGCCAGACTGGGAACACAAAAAGATATCAAGCTTGCCAAGTGTCATGCAACTGCTTGTATGCAGTAACTTCAAACTGCCTCAGACCAAAAGGCGATCGTGTAAACAAGACAAATGTGATTCGCGCGATATTTAAAAACTTATTATATTCCTAGATCAGCCATTTCTGCAGTGGGCACGTGAAAATTTATCAGAGAGATGGCGTCGAAATAGTACGAAGCCCCTTATAACCTTTTGCACTTTTTTAATGCTTCCAATATTTATGCACTTTATTTATGCTTTAACACCAAGCTCTTGATTCGAGCAATATTGGGTCAACTTGCCGTAAACAAAAAGATAAACCAAACTGATTCATTTTCAAAAAATATAACATGTATATCACAACAGCTTATTGCATGCACGAGCTGATCGAGAGTGCAGTTAGTAACAAGATACTGTATATACGATCGAGTTCACTGTACATCTTAAGGTAAACTTTGTAAAGAGACAGAAAAGCTGTGCTAATTTGATTTTGCTATTTTGATTATCTAAGTACGTTTAGATACCAAGCTCTCGATTTGAGAAAGTTACTTTGCTGCAATATAATTAGTAAGCAAAAAGATAACCAAAATACCGTTGCACCAAACTATACAATAAATATCGTGAAAGAATTATTCAGTTGCCTCAAGCTTCTTTTTCTCAGAAGAAAAAACCTCTGAGTCCCTAACGGGAATGGAACCTCTGATCCTCTGATTAAAAGTGAGATGCTCTACCCACTGAGCTACAGGAACCCATGATCCTCTGATTACCAGTCAGATGCTCTACCCACTGAGCTACAGGAACCCATGATCCTCTGATTACCGATCAGATGCTCTACCCACTGAGTTACACGAACCCATGATCCTCTGATTACCGATCAGATGCTCCACCCACTGAGTTACACGAACCCATGATCCTCTGATTACCGATCAGATGCTCTACCCACTGAGCTACAGGAACCCATGATCCTCTGATTACCGATCAGATGCTCTACCCACTGAGCTACAGGAACCCATGACCCTCTGATTGCCGGTCAGACGCTCTACCCACTGAGCTACAGGAACTCATGACCCTCTCATTACCGGTCAGACGCTCTACCCACTGAGCTACAGGAACTCATGACCCTCTGATTACCGGTCAGACACTCCACCCACTGAGATATAGCGTCTGACCAGTAATCAGAGGGTCATGAGTTCCTGTGGCTCAGTGGGTAGAGCATCTGACCGGTAATCAGAGGGTCATGGGTTCCTGTAGCTCAGTGGGTATAGTGTCTGACCGGTAATCAGAGGGTCATGGGTTCCTATGGTTCAGTGGGTACAGCGTCTGACCGGTAATCAGAGGGTCATGAGTTCCTATGGTTCAGTGGGTACAGCGTCTGACCGGTAATCAGAGGGTCATGAGTTCCTGTAGCTCAGTGGGTAGAGCGTCTGACCGGTAATCAGAGGGTCATGGGTTCCTGTGGCTCAGTGGATTTATACATATTTTAATACTTCACTTGTTAAACCTAGTTTTCACTTGACAATCAGGCATCATGAAGACACCGAAAGGTCGTGTAACAAAATCTAGCATTAGTTTCCTATCTCTATCGTTTTTAGTATTATGCTTTTCAAAGCTGTAATCACTTGCGAAGCGCTTAGAGCAGCAATGGATAAGCGCTATATAAATGCTGTAATTATTATTATTAATATTAAAGCAACTACTTATCTATAGATAATTTGATCAAATAAGATAATCGAGAGTACAGACATAGCTTCACTCAATGTATTTGTCATATATATATATGTATATATATATATGTATGTATTTGAGTGCATGAAGGAAACCAAGTAATTGTAAAAACATCAGGTCAGTCCACGTCAGAATCAAACCATCAAAGTCCACTTGTCGTTATCTTGAAACTAACTTTGGGTAAACTACTTTTGGTAGAAGAAAAAATATGCTGCTTCAATCATGCTTCTTTCGACATATTTTGTAACTGATTCGGAACTAACTTTTCAATCAACCTCTGTGGAGGCTCTGAAGCATGGTGGTACACCTAATCAACGACAGAGTAATAATCATTTAAATGTTTATATTTTGTAAACCTACTGAGTTCCTTAAATTGTAATGTTGGTTTGGAGACTGCAAAACGCTGTCCACTGAAAAGAAAACGATCACATAGTTTCTTAATTTGCAGCCCCTGGAGGATACTCCTGTATTTTTTAGGCGTCGAAATCGGCACATTGGTAATTTTAGAGGTTTTCAGAGAAAAATCCAGGTTATTTTAGAAAAACGGTTTTTTAGTTGTGGAAAAACAAAAAGGACAAGTTTTATTTCCTTGGTTTGCTCCTGCCTTTATCAAAATCATCCAAAACAAAAGTCTTTTAATGCTATGAGGTATTTTTAGGGTACAAAATTTTCACCATTTCATATTTTTTATGGTATTTTTCACATTTCTTTACGAGCATCCCTATCCTTTTCTCCCTGCAGTACCCTCCCCCTCCCCCCCCGGGTTCGCTGCTTGGTTTTATCTCCTTACTAGAGATGGTGGCGATGCACTTAAGTCATGTAGTGTGAACCGGCCTGTGGGCTAAATTGAAAAGCTGTGTAAAATAAAGCTGTTAAATGTAAGCACAAGTGATTCTTGACTCTTGGACGAAGGTAGTGTAATAGCGGAATGTTGCTGTAGATTATGAATACATGAACCATTTCTAGTTCACACGTGTGTAAGAGGGGTATATAAAAAAAACCGCTAAACAGAACAAAAAATTACAACGGCAAAAACAATAAATTTAATCAAAACTTGCTAGTTTACAAAGGCCAAAACGTTTTGAAACAGGAGTCGATTGTTGAACCTAACCGCTCTTCCATATTGTGACATTGCTCCAAACAACAAATTTGGCGATGCTTTTAATCTTGCTGGCCCTATGAAGTGTTGCTATTTCGGACTAATGTCACTGATTTGATCGAATTTTCTCTACACTTTGCACTCTAAATAAAAAAACAAAGTGAGCAGCACAAATGGCGTAACATCAGGGAACATAATAAATTAGGCAATAATTGACGTGCTGACAAAAATACGAAAACCAGGTTTAAAATTACAACCCTGCCCGACCCCCTTCCCCCAATATTTCCGGATCGGCCAAGAACTGCGATCAAACACAAGCTAGTGCTGGACTACCTAGTTTTGGGTGTAGAAACAGCCGCTAAAAAGGTTGCTTTTGATTAGCAAAATGTACACAGAAATTTCCATAGTATGCAGGAGTGGTGTTTTAGACAACGATATCATTCAAAACTTCTCAGCGTCAAATTGTGTGAATTTTCCCCCTCCACCTTCCTCCAACATCAACTTTACTTCTTGGTGGCTCTGAAAGAGGCTACTTTTGAAAATGTATCAGTTCCCGTGATAGTGAATTTCTCAGCTTTACAAAACACGCCATATTCATCAAAGTAAATGCCATTTTAGTGAGGTATCTAGAGGAAGACAATGTACTTTTGAGTCTCAGGGCCTCTTTACATGGATCGAGTTGTCCCAGCAACCCAAGTTTCCCGGCTCTTTTGTATTTTGCCTTTTCATTTACATGTAGGCCAGCTATCCCGGGTTGCCAAGTTTCCTGGCTGCCAAGTTTCCCGTCTCGGCGAACTGGGGCACCAGGCAAGCTGGGACAACTTTTTGTTTGTTTTTTGTCTTGTAGCTCATATCTCGGCCAGGCAGGTTGACATTTGACAAGTTGTTGACACACGTGATGTAACTATTCCTGCCTTGTTCTGCAAACAAGATGACGAAGTGAAGAGTGATTTCTGTTCCAAACCTTGCCGAAATGGAGGAAATGGACAGCGCTCAAATAACATCTGGAATTCGTTTTTTTCATAAGAGTTCAGCCTCAAGAGTCAGTACCGAAGAGGAAGAGCCATTGGAAGCCTCGAGAATTAGTACCGAAGGCTGGCAAGAACCACTGGATGTTGCAAATGAAGAAAGAGACAGAGATGACTGACAACATGCTATGGCAACATTTTTTAAATGTTTATTTCTTAAAATGACCTTTTTTATTTTAAATTTAAAAGGTGTTCCCAGTATGTTTGTTTGTTTGCTTGTTTGTTTGTTTGGCTTGGGGGAGAACATCTCTGTTAGGAGAATATCTTTTGTGAAAACTGTTAAAAAGTGCTACCATTAATTAATCTAAATTCATTGCCGGTTCTTATATTTTAAAAAATGAGAAACATATCCTGGAAAGGTATTTGAAATCTTTCATATAAATGATTACATTTTAAAAATAATTATGCAGGTGAATCACCTAGTTCAAATGATAGTACAATAAATATCGTTGGACGGTGACACAAGGCCAAGCTCAAGAGGGAGCACATTGTCAAGTTCATCTGGTGAAAAAGCACCAAAAAGACCAGCCTCAATGCCAAAGCTCGTCGGTAACAAGCGACGGCAAATGGAGAAAGCATTGTCACAGGCTCAAAGAATTCAAATCCTTCTGAACTCAGCTAAACAGGATGCAATTATGAAACATGACATGCAGTCAAACAGAAGTCTTGACGAATCGATCAGCAAAATGACAACTTGCTTGTCAGCAATGACCGATTGATTTACTGCTGGGATCAAAATGGTTGCACAAGCTCTTGTCCACCCTGCACCACCACCTCAATATCTTCACCACCTGAATTACAGTAGTTCATATGGGCCACCGGGTAGGGAGCCCCCACAGTATTGGTAACCATAGGGGCACCCACCACCTGATCAGATTCCTGGGCACCAGTTACATCTACAGTACCAGCAAATGAATGACAGATTAAGTCTATTTAGTGGACACCCTCTCTCAGCAAGCCAAGCATTGTATGGTGATTCGCTGGGTGATAGTAATTATAATACTGATCCTCTGTAACAATATATGTGCAAGTACTTTACCTCTGGGTTATTGCATGCAATATTAAGTACCATCATCAGTCTCGTTCAGGTAGTTTTTTTGAAGGGTGTTATTTAAAACTGATACCCTGATTTCATATATATAAATTAGATTGCATACCAGCTGGTGAAATTTGTGTTAGAAATGTCCAGGTTTACACAAGATGCTGTTAATGTAAGCTGTAGGACTAGATTAGTAAAATAGCTGTTACAAATTAATTCAATACATCATTTTACACACTGTTTGAAAAGAACTGACAATATGTGGGACGTTTATATTTGCTCCTCTATCAGGACCTAAGCTTCAGATGCCAGCGTTTTCACTGTCATATGACCACAATTTAGCAACCAGGTTTTGCTATTTTTGAAACTACAGTATTGTTTTAATATGGTCAATAAGTATAGGGAGGTGGGCGGGAGCAGAAGCAAAAATGACAAAGGAAAATAACATGACCCAGCATTTTCACTGGACCTGAGGCATATAAATCTAGTAGCAAGCAATCTAAGAAAAAATCTCATGTCCATTCATAGTGATTATTACAAAATCTTTTGTTGTCAATAGCCAATGAGTGCATGTGTACTATCATGACTATATAAAAATATAAAATATTTTTTTAAAATGTTTTGTTCATAATATATTGACATTGCATTTTTTTGCTTTTATTTTCATGGATGTTTTACATGCGCAAAATCCCATTGGCCAAGGGCTAGCTGATTAGCAAATTACTATTTTGACAATGACATAAAAACATATATTATATTACTTATCTAGCACAATAATGGAAGTTTATCTTAAGTTTAAGCAAATTTACACAATGCTTATTAACGTAATAAAATGAAAGGGAATGAATGTTTTGATGGCTATTTATAGACACTTATTTGAAAAGAAGATATTTATTTACTGTTTTAATATATAAAAATGAATGCGTGTGCAGAAAAATACAGGCATGCAATTTAAGAGATGCATTTTATTGATTTATGGATTATTGGATTACGACAAATATAAAAGTCTTACTACCCACTTTGTTTATAAATTAGTTATTGAACAAAATAAAAAATGGCCAGAAATTGCAGAATAAAAAGTTTTAACAAAATAACCAGCATTGAATTAAGGTAAGCAAAGCTTAAAAACTCATAACCCACCCTCCAGTCAAGACTAAAAAACATGACACACCCCCATCACAAAGTTGAAAATCTGGTAGCCCACCACCCTTCTGCTCCAGCCCACCCCCCTCTATACTTCTTGACCGGTCCCTAATATAATTATTTAAATTAAGAAACAATGCATGTTTATGATCATAGATAACGTTTCTCTTTGCATTGCGCGATTCACATTGCTGTTTTGGACACAGAAGTCATTTCAGATACTGTCCACAGTACAGGCAAACACCACATAGATTTTGAGGCTCACAAGCTATCTCTATTTTTAGGTACATGTCCAACATATCCATTTACTATTTTATTTGACAAATTGATAGAAATTCTGGTATGCTTGTTTCAAAAACAACTATACCATATCCCCTAAATTGAGTTTGTGGGTATGCTATTACATCGACCGATGGGGTGGTAGTGATGGGGGACGAGGGTGCAGAATTTGGTTAAAATAGTTTTGCATCTCTGAAAACGATGTTGCCAATATGACATATTTTGTTGCTTCTGGGGAAAGGGGAAATTTGAGGGGTAGTTCCCATCTTTTCCAAATTTGCAGGTAAATCCTTAACAATAACAACTCAATTCATTGTAACCAGCCCCTATTTCTCTGATTTAGCACTGTCCAGTGCCTGTAATATTAGCAGCTTTTTTGCCAGGTGCTGTTCTGTTATTTGTAAAATGGCATCAACTTGGTAAGTATTCTTTATAAAGGGATGTGATAGCTTCATGGACATGTGATCCCTCGGGACTGTTAAAGGCAAAAATTCTGCCTGGTGTAGAGGGGGGCTGTACAGCACAGTTGCAAGCAATTTGTTGCGCCACTGTTTCACCATCCACGGGCATGCTTTGGATTTCAAAAAAATTGTGTAAAATGAAACAGGCAAAAATAACGATTGGTACTGAACTCGGGTCCAGGTTTATTTGTTTGTTAAGAATCTGCCACCTTGCCTTCAACCTGCCATATGCACATTCGATTGGACTCCGTGCAGCTCTCAGCATGTTATTGAATACAACTTCCTCATTGTTTCTTGGACTAGGATACTCCTTCATGAGGTATGACAGCAAAGGGTAGGCAGGATCTCCTAGAAGAGTAACAGATACGTTGTAATATCCAGAGAGCAGTTCTTTGTACATCATAGGCAGTTTTTTCTCTTTGAGCAGACTGTTAATCCTCGAGTTTGCGAACACTTTGGTGTCATGCACACTGCCAGGCCAGTTAATATCAACGTCCAGGAATCTCCCTCGCCAGTCACATAAGCCTTGTAGATTCAATGTATATTTCATTTTGTAGCTGTAATAGTCATGTGCATTTTCAGTTGGTTCCCATTTACACATCCAAACGCTTGCGGAAATCCATATTTGTTTTCCATATTCGTAATAACTAAGGAAACTCATTTCCATTTCATTTATGGTCAGTTTTATGTATCGAGGAACCAAAAACATAACAAATAACATCACAAACTTTAAGCACTGTCACAGAAACAGTGGATTCAGCAAGACCAAAAGCATTGGCCGTCATTGGAATCACGCCCTGGTCTTTGAGGAAATACAAGGTCAATCCTAACTGTTTTTCAACCAAAAGTACATCTAATCCGTGAGGGCTTCTCGACTTTGGTTGCAGAAATGGTCGAAGTTCATCAACCAAAGCCATAAAAGATGCACGATCCATCCTCAAATTCTTTCTCCAAGCGGAAGCTCGCAAAATACCATTGTACAGGTTTTGCCACCACAAATCGGTTCTCCCAGGAAGGCACCAAACTCTCCCTCTCCTGCATACGACTCTTCTTTGAAAATGTTTCATTCTCGCTTGTACTCGGTTGTACTGAAGGGTTGCTTGCATCATTAATTGCTGATAACGGTGAGCTTTCAGGAGCAACTGGAACAACATCAAACCACAACATTGGTAAGAAACAAGAAGAGGTACCAACAATATGAAAATCAAACTTGCTGCCAAAATATGTGCTCGACATGTCGGAAGTCTCTGCTTAGGAACCAGGCGATGGCATGAAATATTATCCACATTGAACTTGTCTCGGCATGGCGGGATAACATTTTTGCATGTAAATGCCAGCTTATGTTCAGCTTGCCAGGACAACTTGCTCCATGTAAAGAGGCCCTCAGATCTGTTATGTGCAAACTCGTGTCGTGTTTCACAATCGACAGCCCACAGTATATCAATCAGATATTGGGGATATTGATAAAAGCCCACACTATATCGATCAGATATTGGGGATATTGATAAAAGCAGATGCCACGTACCTAAAAGCCTTTGACAACCGAAGCATTCCCAATACAGAGAAATTGTTGCTGTCATATTTACCCAATCAAGTACGTTGGTAAATTATGACTGCAGATCCAACCAAATTAGACCGATCACACAACAAAGCATAACTTTGCTGAATTATTTGCCACATCAGGTCTGCGATGATAAAGTCAAATGAATCTCCCATAGAAACAAACAATCTGCCATCTAAAGTACTCAGACATGAAGACACTCGTAAAATACATATTTTTGAATTACTTAAACTTCATTATATTTTTGAATTGTTTTGTTTAAATTTCTGTGTTTTGCAAAGATTGCTGATCGCCGAATAATGAAGCATAACATTTCTGAATTATTTCCCCATCAAGTCTACGATGATAAAGTCGAATGAATCACCCATAGAAACAAACAATCCGCCATCATCATCATTTTTATTTATAATCAGCAGGGAAGAGATTACTTTACATGTTTTTTTAAATATTTTTAACACAGTATTAAAATCATTAAAAAAGAATGTTAAGACGAGTAAATAAATCCAGCAGTATTACAGTTAGTGGTTTCAACACACCTTTTCAAATCTGTTTTCTGTTTTTGTTTTTCAAATCTGTTTTTGGGTTTTTAAATCTGATCTTGTTAAAACTGCTGTTCTCATTATTTTATACCCGTTTGATAAGT
>JAOEJH020308261.1:0-12954 GCA_025448215.2 Palythoa grandis
TTTGAATTGGACGTGAGCTTTTGCAATTGGACGCGAGCTTTTGGAGTTGGACGTGAGCTTTTAAAATTAGACATGAGCGCCACCGTACGTGTTTGAGTCATGGTACAGAATATGTCAACTTTGATTAGTAAAATGTTGTTTTTGATTTCTCAAATGGCGTATTTTGAATTGGACGTGAGCTTTTGGAATTTGACGCGAGCTTTTGGAGTTGTGCGTGAGCTTTTAAAGTTGGACATGAGCGCCACCGTACGTGTTTGTGGAGTCATGGTTGGCGCCTGTGACTTTAAGCCGGAAATGGTCTCGTGTCGAAAATTTTATAAGTCGTCGAACACCGTAAATAACATACCCTCTTTACTAGTGAAGTTGTCAGTTAAACGCACTAACACTGAAAGTTTCTTTCCTTGATCTTGTACATCTTGTTTTACTGAAAATCTACACATAATTTTCTGAAAACGCACCACGCGATCTCTTGTTTCCTTGTGCACTGATCTTTATCTGCTACTAAAGTTAATGCAGGTCACAGGTTATTAGTAACCAGTTCAGCTTATTTATCTATTTTGTTGTTGTTGTTGTTGTTATTGTTGTTGTTGTTGTTGTTGTGAAGAACATTGCGACAAGTTCCTGTCCGTGCGTGCACATTTTCTTTTCTACTTAATCCGTCACGCTACTGATCACGAAATGCCGCGTACCCCTCGAACAATAACCCAAGTTAGACCAAATGCCAGCTGCTCCACCCTTCCTACAATCCTTTAATTTTCTTTAGATAAAATTTTATCTGTTAACCGTCCAAGCGTTAGTAAGACGCTTGCTTTTTTCTGTTCTCTTGACTGCGATTATGAACTTGGAGGTAACTTTTAGTGTGGGCTCTTTTTCAAGACTGCGTGCATGACTCAACAACTTCGATAGCCTGACGGCATTGTTGATTGACAGAATCTTAAGTAGCAATTGTTATACAAAATTGAAAGTGCAAGTTTAACATCTCTTACATACATCGATATACATTACTTATCCTTTAGGAGTTGGATGGCGAGGTCTGGTGAGGTTATAAAAGTTTGGACATGAATCTTGTATCTTGTGTGAGTTAACAAGTCAAAGGTGTGTTTACTTACTACCTAAACTATGAATAGTAACCACTGAAATATATAATGAAGTTTAGACTCTCTGTCAATTTACAAATTTAGGTCAATCATTCGAGATCATTTATTTTTAAATGAGGCATGTGATACGAATACACATAAAATATATGAGTCTAAACAGGAAATTATATTCATAGAAGTAGTAAGACAGCAAAAAACGAAATTATTTAAAAGCTCAAGGCTGCAATTCCGGCGGAGTCTAGATTGCTAGCAAAGTCTCAATTATATCCGTAATTTTAATTTGTTAGAGACATAGATTCTAAATATGACTGAGTCGTCGGTATTTCTTACCATCTGCAGTCGGTTGAGAGAACGCAAGTAAACTATTAGTCAAATTGTTTAATAACGAATCGCAAAAGAGAGATGTAAGACAGCGAGGAGCTGAACATTTGCGTTTTCTCCTAAGGTATAGTTTCTGTTCGTTTGAGTAGTTTCAGCATAGTTGTCTGATCACTCTCTTGTGATACAAGGTGGTCGTTCGATCGTTTTCCACACCTCCCATGATGTTGCACGGTGAGAGTGCAGAACTTTGCGCCATTCAACGTCTCCTTCTTTCTAGTACCACTTAGTCGGCAAAAGTTAATGATTTGGAAGAATCAAGAGCGATGGAGTTACTAAAAACTGTTTCCATTGTCAATGAGGCGGAAACAGTTGAGGTTAAAACAACATGTACCAGTGCAGTAGAGGCGGAAAAAATATCTTATTTGATTTTACCAACCGCCCGTTTTGAATTTTATACCGAAACTCTTAATTAATATTATAGTTTATACAAACACAACTAAGACAGGTACGGACACTGAATATTAGAAAACGAGTAAAAATATTGCAAGTTTTAGGCAATGTGTGCAACACACAAATACTGTGTATTCATTTCCGGTTAATCATATTTATTGCGTCAATATCGCGAAAACGTTAACAAAACATTTGCTATGAAATACATTACAACCCTTGTTTTAGTTCTGTTTAAACAGTTCAATAACAGCACAATTATAAACCAAGTTACAAATTCTAGTAATTAGAGATACTTCTCTTTTCTCGACCATTTTATTCATGTTCGGTAGACTTTGTTTTGGCGAGGGCGGCTGCTGGAGATGGCCGAAGTATTTCTACACGGCATGAGTACTTGGTAAGAATTCAAACGTAAACCTTTTAGGTACATGAACAAAGGGTTAAGGCCCGACATAAGATCTAGAGTCGAGAAACCTCGTATAATCAAGTTCAACTTTATAAAAAACTGAAAGATATAAACGTATACGAGTAACAAACTTCCAAATGCAATACAGTACATTTTTACAAGTACTATATCAGAGTAAAGAACACTTCTCAGCCAGCCCTTCTGTCCATTAGGAACTTCTAAACACATAAACATTCACAAGAGTTGGATCTTGGAACAATTGCGGCTGAGTTAAATTCAAGTGCATCTTGATAATGCTCTATTCAAAATTTTTTTGTTATTTTTTCTTTTTGATTAACAAAATTGACATCAGATGCATGCACGGAAAAACTTTCTCTATTTCCCTATTTTTCCTATATAGTTGCATTTTATTTTCTTTCAAAAGCCTTGCTAGAATTTGCTAGTACAATTAATTCAGTGTTTCCTCGCATATAAAAAGTGTTCTATACTAACGTACTGAAGAGATGTCGTTTTAAAAAGCCTATAGTGATCTTTTTAGTTAAAAGGTTCATATAAACACATAACGTACTTGGCGTTGCAACAATTATCGTTGTTGTTCTGCTCTAATCATTGTCCCTTAAAAAAGTTTAAAATATACTATAAATTGCGTTTGTTTTACCAAAAACGTTTATATAGACTTGTCCATCTACATTGACAATTAGGTATGAAAACGTCAGTCTTCAACATGGAGCTTGATTTCGGCTTACTCACATTTACGGTTTGATTTCTTTCTCTCACGGCAATATTACTTATAACTTCGGGCAATATAAGTCCGTTCTCTTCTATATCTGAAAAATGACTGTATATACTACGGAACCACAAGAATGTTAAAACCTTCATTATAACTATATAACACTAGAGATGTTGCTTTAGTAAAGTAGATGTTTAAAATTTTCAAAGCCCGTTATATCAACAGACCCTACTAGAAAATCAGTGCTCCTCAAATAAAGCGCGTAACAATTTTTACCAATATTTACATTTATCACAGCAGTTTTTGATAGCTTTTGCACACTAAGATATTTCTTAGATTTATTGTTTATTTTTGTATAATAAAATTCTATAATTGAATAATTTGTTTTTGCGAAAAGAAAAATTCATGAAAAAAATGTTGCCTTCTTTTTCTGGTAATGCTAATATACTGTTCTATCTAAGAACGTTTTCAATTGGATTGTGCTTCACTTAAAAACATGCACTTAAACGCTCGACAGGTTTACGGAGATTGTCCAAACAATAAAGATAGATATAGGCATTCGATTTCTGCCGAATTTCGTGACTATAGAGGTAATTAGACACAAGTGGAAAATCAATAAACCTAACTGCATAAACATACGTTGATCACGAGTAAAACTCGAAAATGCACTGGTGAACTGAACGTTTTTTCAAAAAAACAAAGGTTAAGGAAGTTATAGGCTCAAATATTAGTACAGAAATCTAATATCCTAGACTTATAAAACTGAAGTGCCATTTAACAAACTTCTTTCTTCTATACGTTCTTTGCTTTATGATAAAATTTAACCATATTGTGAGCTGACGTGCACGTTTCGGCTGGCCTTACTCTTGTTCCACTCTTGTGCAGTGCTAGTGACGACCCAGATACCGTTCCTAGCATGAATTACAATCACAGGCAAGTCAGGTCTTTAAAGACAATTGGTATTTAAAATATCGGTTCTGTTTATGATGCATGACCCCAGCTCGGATCCCGGTTATACTCTAAATAGCTCTGCCTCTGGTACGTTTTTAAACTCGTAGTACTTAGACCGTTAAGCCATATACTAGCGAAACCGGGTAAAACCAGTGTCGGATGATGAGATATTTTTATTTTATTTTATTTATTGCCTTATAAGAAAAAACAGTTGCCACAATATTGTATCACAGACATCAAGGTTGGGTTATTTAACTTTAACAAAAAACAGTTTCCTCTCATGAAATTCAAGGAGACAAAATTGCCCCGTCACCCCAAAATTCCAGCTGAAATTTACATGAGGTTGGAACGATAAACACGGACTACGCGGAGTCTAATCTGGGCTAACGCTAATCAGCTGTTAACCAACAATTTGGCCCAGAACGATATAAAACAAACAAAAGGGGAACTTCCTTTGACTAATGTTTGTTCGGTAAAGGAGAAGGTAATAATAATAATCGGTTATTAAATAACACTTCGTAGTCGTTAAACTAAATTACGTGTTTATGCACAATTATATACACGAATATGAAGACAAATTGAAATATTATATAACAGTATAAGAGTTAATCTTAAGGTGACTTCTGCATTTTTCTCTCAGCACTGAAAAAATTGCATCAACGGAAATTGTTACATCAAAGCACTACTGGCGTCATTGCATCATTGTATTTTGCACTGCGTAGGACAAAGTCAACCCACTCTGTCGGCAAACCTATCAAGAGATCAACGTTAACTTAGGATAACGGAATGATTGAACTAACAGATTAATGTACAACGCATACAAACATTTTAGTCAATGTTTTCTGGTTCTGTTTACAGATCCAAAGTCAACAAACCCAGTTAAAAAGAAAACTAAATATGGAGGTCAATGAAGACATTAAGGCTGATAAAAACATCAGGAATGCGTGCCCTGTCACGCGGAAGTACAAAGCGATAATGCAGCAAGACGATTCATGGGAGAGAAGCCCTCCAACTGACACCAAAGACAAAGATGATACAGATATGATGAACCCTTTGCTGGACTACATAGATTCAAGTGTTATCGGTCGAGAGACGGTGTTTAGCGGTCCATACGGACCTAGGACAGGTACGAACTGAGATAGTAATAGAGTATTAAGTATTCATGAACATGCTTTGTTTTTGTATGAACGAGGAACTTTGACTGGATTTGACTGCTCTCAATATTTACAATAGTTTTTTGAACCGGCCTCAGGTGACTGTTCATAAAATGGTTTTGCATCTCACAAATAAAATTGAGACTCCGAATTCAACGGAAGTTCTTTTATTCGTTTGGTCGATTTAGTTATTGTTTCGAAGTGAAAGAAGGAATGTACGGGCTTGTTTTGATTTGTTTCTGTCGAGACCTGGTAATCTCGCGTTGTGTGCTGTGGCTTGTTAAGACTACTTTGGAAATTTTATTTCAAAAGCGTACAAAAATATTGAACTGAACTCACGACAGGAACTTCTAATATATGGACACTGCTTTGAAAATTAGTTAGTATTACACGTTAACCGTTCCAAATGTAGTGGTGTGTCATATACGGATATAGACGGAGACTTTTATAGGACCAAAATTGATTTTTGGCTAGAACTTCGATCGTAAATCCAAAAATTATCTGATAAAAAGCAGCCAATGCATTTTCACATATAAAGGTGCTTTTGTAGAATTACTCTCTACTCGGTATTAACATTTAAAAGATTTCGTAATCTTTTTGGTTTTCTTTAATTGCGTAATGAGAGAACATCTTCTGCAATCTTTTACATCCCTTCTCTTTCTCTAAATTTTCAAAATGGGTCTCCTAACTAGCCCCTGCTGCACCCAAAATGTATATGTTCAGATGCGGTGCTCTGGAATTGGTTGCTTATCCATTCATTTTATTTGTTTTGTAGAGTAGAAATTAATTCGACAAAGTCTTTGCAACGCATCGATGGCGGCTGTCATTACATTTCATTTACTGAGTCAGGGATGAATTGCGAAACCTATACTGAGTAAAACTAGAGGTAATCGAAGATTAGGTAGCGCCTTCGGTGCTTAAATTTGGATGAACAGGTGGAAAATATTCCTTAGAGATTTGTGAAACGTGAATGTCTTGTAGGGCTGCCCCTGCAAAAGTTTGCTGCGGGGAGGCCATTTTGCAAAACACACTAATTTATGCATAAAATTCTCAAATTCAGTCGCCCTGCACGAGATTAGGTTGCGTTCTTCTTCGTCGAACGTGATTATAAATAATATACTAATTCTATTTAAAAGAAGCAAAATTATAAGAATGGAAACTTTTATCAATAGTACTTCAAAGGTTACAAAATCCTTATTCCAAACATGCTACTTTAGATAGACAGAAACTTTAGATCTTGTTCTTCTCTCTTTGATACCATTGTTTATCACTATGTTATTAATCTTATTTAAAATAGCAATAAAGCATTTACCTATCTAATTCATTGTTGCTGGAATAGTTTTATAACAAATCTGCTTCTACTCTTTATAGTTACATACTGCGACTATACTGCATCTGGAAAGTAAGTGGACAATCCTGGTTATAGCTGCTAGCTCTACGGGGGGCGGGTGGGAGTTGTTGGGGGGGAGAGTGGGGATATTTCGGTTCTGAAGTGTTATACTGATTTTACTGTGGTAACATGGTTCTAAGTGTGTTCATTTCATGTTGCTCTCGATGACGTAATAAACGGAAGAAGCATAGAAATGATAAGGAAAGGCCCGCGAGCAACAGGAAGTGTACGTTTAAAGTTGACGTTGTGGCTCCATATTGGTGTTTGTTCTTTTGATTGTGTAAAAAACGCTCGTTATCAAAATGTTTTATTATTCTTGGGAGAACTTAAAGGAATGATGAAAAATTTCCCAGTATATTTTTGAACATGACACCCATTAAAACTTCATAATAGCTAATTACGATGACACTAAAATACCAAATAATGAATGTGACAAAATTGTAATATTCCGTCGGTGTTTCTATAGAAACAGTTTTAGTAGATAGTAAGTTTTACACCGTGGACTGAACTGAAGTGAAATAACCAGCTTATTTTACTTTTTCCAGGATGTAAAAATTACAATTATTATAAGGCACTTTGTAAAACAAATTACGCTTTTACTGATTCTCAAATGTGTACGGGTAGATTGGGGCTAAAATAGTAAATTTTACGTAAACACTACTATTCCATAGTAATCAAAAATGTCATTTTCTCGGGAGAAGTTCCAATAAATTATGTCAATGGCAATTTGTCCCTGCCAAAAATGTTTCTTTTCTTCCTGTTTATTAAAACCGTACAATGACCCTCACAGCGCTGTTTGTATTTAGTCAGTTTTCTTGGAGGGTCTGAATCGGGTTTAGTGTTTAGTGTTATTCGACCATAATATTTAGCGTTTGTTGTGAAATTGGCCAATTTTTTGACGTTTACTGTTTCTGGTGACAATACTGTAAAGTGTTTGGAGGGTTTTTCGTGGAAACCCCATAGGGTCCCAGGAATTCTCTTGGAAAACTTCGGTAGTCTTCGGACATCTTTGGTAGTCTCTGTACATCTTCGGTAGTCTTCGGGAATCTTCGGCTGTCTTCGGGAATCTTCGGCTGTTTTTGGGAATCTTCGGAAATCTTCCGAAGAATTGTTGGACAGTGGCCTGAAAACCTCTTGATAAACTGAACAAAATAACATTGCCCTTTTTGGAGCCGATTTTGTTTCCTTCTGGATAAAATTTATTGTTACAGAGAATTTTTTACTGTTAGTGTTTAAAATGCCTAAAATTTAACTGTTCTGTGTTACAGAGCCAAAAATTTAAGTGTTTAGTGTTATCGAGGTATCCCCATTTAGACCCTCTTCTTGTGACACTACAGCTGTAGATATTGAACCATGCACGCACATACAGACCTCTGTACATAGAGCCTGCGTAAGGATTTTATAACTTGTAATTTTGTAATGCATCCGAAGAGAGAGGACCCGTAATGTCCTTTCGAAACAGATCAGTCATGCCAAACTTAACAACATCGTGATTTCTTCTTCCAAATTTCTGTTTTTAAATATAATGCTCCTATACCCTGCTCAGCTCTGCTCAAACTCAAGAGAAGTAATGATTTTTATTTATACGTAGATACATATAGATGCAGGCAGATGAACTAATTTTAACACAAAACACCTAAGTACATTCATATTCATTGTCATATCGCATGGTTGTTGTTTCTAGGCCTCTCAGTTTTATCGAGGATTACATTCAACATTATGTCTACTCCTTTTACGCCAATACTCATACAACAACAAGTGCGACGGCACGACAAACCACAAAATTCAGAAATGATGCAAGGTAGGTGAAAGAACTTTCAATATTTATTCATATCTCTCTAAAAATGCAGAAAGTATGTTTTTTCTATTTTAAGAGTAAATTAATAATCAGCTATACATTTGACAGCGCAACATTTCATGTAATTAGTTTTTAACCTTGTTTTGGGCAAGACCAGAGTTTTTGATTTTCTGAAGTTATAGCTTGAAATTACTAAGCAGTTCGTCTGTTAATGCGTGATTAAAAGTGGTGTGTCAAATGGCTAAAAAGATTGGGGTGGAAATAGCAAAATCTTTACGAAACGTGAAATGATCTATTGGACAGTTTTGCTGCCGTTATTCATTATTTCAAGTTCGGTTTTTCGTTTCGTAGGAATTTGTAATCAGCATGCAGAGCTCGTTAACTCAAAAAATAGTTATTATTAATACTTGTGATTAAATGTTTAAAAGCAAACAATCTAGAACTTCAAATAAATAATTACTTTTCATATATCCTTTATATCAATATGTCTAATTTACAACAGCTCTTATCAAACTAGGCAGATGAACGAAACGAAAGTTTTAATTCTCGAATGTATGGCTTTGATAATATAAGAAATTCTAAATACGAAACCTTTTATCTGATCTCCCTTTTTTGCTGCAAATTTTTTTGCTTAATTCTTAGTCAAGGAACTGGTAATTGCTGTATTCTAAAACTTACGCATGCGCACCTGTATTTCATCATCATTGTAGGCAGATCGTCAAAGAATGCGTGAACGCTTCCGAAGAAGATGTCGTAATTTTTACAGGAAGCGGGGCAACGTCTGCAATTCACAAATTAATCCACGCGTTAAAACTGGAAGGAGAACGTCCCAAGAAGACTGTAAGAGCTTTTTTGTGAATCTTTCCTTACTAGAGAAATTTCAAACGTAAAATTATTATCAAATGCGAAATATTTATATATTTTTGACAGAAATAAACGAACGCGAAATCTTTACAGTCCAAAGTTTTATTTCAATTGTTTACATGCATTAGGCCCCAATTACATGACGAATTTCAGCCCGGGCTGAGATCTCAGTCCGACTGGGTGGGCTGAAATTCCAGCCTGGACCCTTTTTATAACGCTTGTAAATCAAACGTAAGGATTACATGAAGCAAATTTCAGCCCAGTCCCTGCGGCGAATATTCATACCGGGCTGAAATTCGTCAAGTAATCGGAGCCTTAGTAGCTTTTATTTACTTATTTATCAATTATTACATTTTCCTTTTCATCTCCTTTAACTTAACGAAAAAGAGAAAGAAATAAATGAATGAAAAGAAAAAGAAAGAAACAAAATATTACATGGAGAGGTGAGAGAGGAATAAGCCAAGAAATGACCTCCAAGAAATGATTTTCAAATTCAATATTTCTGACAACTTTGAGATTGATTCATAAAGTGACATTAATTTTAAAGTTTAACGCTATATTTATAATTTATAATTTATTAATTTTTCTTGCAAGTTTTTCATATTGATAGGGTCAGCTTTTTGTAAGAACAAAATCTCAGCTCGACTGTGTCAAATGTACTAGTATGTCTGTCTCTAATTGTACTAGTATGTCTGTCTCTACAGGCGATTTTTGTCGGTCCATTTGAGCATCATTCAAACATACTTCCTTGGAAAGAGACAGGAGCAACGGCAAGTATTAAACTTGATGCTATATTCAACAAATCCTGAAGAAGCCTTCCCTGCACGCAGTAGTGTAGAGAACGCGCACACTAATTGTTCACATAGGCAAAATTCAACGGTATTTACATCGCTCATTTCTCCCACGTATTCTGAAAATTACATGTTCTCCATCTGTTCTACAAAGTTAACGATCAAACAAGAAATTCAATTAAAAAGTCAACGTACCGGCATTCCCGTGTAAATTCAAACTGCATTTTTGAACGGATTATTTCAACTTCAGTTGTCCCAAGTGCACGAGTCTCAAGTAATGATTAAACCTAGGTTAGGTAAAATACACTACGGTATCAGTTTATAGTATAAACAGTTTTAGTTAAATACAGTACTAAATGTTCACTTTTGTATTCAAATACGTTCTCACCAAAAACAAGAGCCAAATGAAAACGCTCCTCTTTTCTTTTCTTTTTTTTTCTTAAGTTCCTAAAGCTGGATAATTCAATATTATCACTATCATATCTCATTTAACTGTTTCTTTTTCCGCTCAATCCATAATATTTTCAACAACCACTTCCCGGCAAAACAGAACGAAAAACTCCGCGCACATTTGTGAACGTACCTCACTCTTTTCAGCCTGAAAACCTTGATGTTTTCAAACGGTTTGGTTGTTATATGCAGGCTGGCAGGATTTGTTTGATTAACAATGCTTCTCTTACGGCTGTATATCAATATGTTTGTACATTCCTCTTGCTGCAGATTGTACGAATTAAAGACAACTCTTCTGGTACAGTAGATATGGAAATGTTGGAAAAAGAACTAATCGTAAGTATTTAACAGTTTAATTTCCCTTATTAATGATTAACCCAATAGATTGGTATGTTTTTGACATGATATATTACTTCGTAAGGGTTCCAATCTAATTTAATCGCTGGGAGCTTTTTCCCCGGACTTCACATATCGTACTTAGTTATCGCAGTTAGTTGCTTAGTTGCGTACATTTTCTTGAAGATCTCTCATCACCATTTCCTATAGCGCCCAATACTCACCTCACTGTGTACGTTGATTCATCCACATCTGATATAAATAAGTCAGCAAGCAGATTCTCTACCATGCAAAACTGTTGTTTAATGGGTCACCTAATAGATAAACTAAATAAAGAGCAAAGTCCACCAATAATGTAGAGTTCAAATTTATATTTCGAATTGTAAACTGGCTTCTTCGCGTTACAAAATTATAATTGGCATGTTAGAGGCTTATGTCTATCATTGATGTAAATGTGAATAGATAAAAATCATAAATAAAACACAAATCAACAAAAGGGATCAAAGTAAACAATAACTAATAAATAAGGAAAATAATCAATTTTCAAACCTCTTATAAACTTCTTATGGTACTCATTTTATCGACCTCGTAATGATGGAAAGTTGAGTCAATCCGGCGGAAAGAAGGTCACACAAATATTCAATGATAGAGCCGGAGTTCGAACACGGGGCGACCTTGTACCGGGCTGGATGGCAGACTAGAGATCTTACCACTCCCTAACCACGTTGCCATAGTTATTTACCTCGTGCTGTCCTTTTCTTGTCACTTGAATATTCTGCCAATCAAAAGATTGAAAATAAGATCAGCTTTAGCCTTAATGAAAAACATACAATAAACTAGTACCTCAGAATATTTCAATTTTCTGTATTCATAGAGAAATGTTAAATGTCTCTCATTCACTCCAGGGAAATACATGCATGGTTACAGCACCTGCTCTTCCACAGCCCACTATCGATTAAGTATGGAGAAGAAATTATTTCCAAACTCCGCCTGACTTGAATAATTTTCCAAACTTAAACTTTAAGAAAAAAAGACATACTCATTATTAACAGATATATTTCAGAGAGAATACTCTTATTATAAGGGTCAGAAGTTCTGTCCTAATTACAACTCCAACTGAAAAACATAATATTCGTTTTCAGTAATTTTTTTTTGCCTCATATTTCATTTTTCTTTCTTCATTCTTGTTTTCACCTCTATCATCTTACCTTTTTACTATTAACTTTTCAATCAGATTGTAAGCTTGACGATATGATTGCAATTGTAAGTAAGTAGAATGCGTAGACTATGGCACTGGTGCTTGCCTCCAGGTAAACACTAAAATATATTCGTCTAGAATTGAATTAGTTGTTAATTGTTCTTGTTGTTTAGACGTGTGCTTACTAATGATAAAAATATATATAAACTCGGTTTATAGAAATACACCAAACGTGGATTCGTGGTTTATGTGGCCTTCTCAGCAGCCTCAAATGTTACAGGAATACTTACAGACACCGTCACGGTGGCCGAAATGTGCCACAAGCATGGTGCTTGGTCCTTCTGGGACTACGCTTCAGCCGGACCCTACTGTACTATCGATATGAACCCATCAGAGTTGGGGTAAGGTTTACTTTGAAAGACATTCACATAAAAATAGCCATAGCCGTAGGTATAAATACAGTGAAGAAACCTACAATTATATATTTTACGTGTCTCACAGATACAAAGACGCAGTTTTCTTGTCACCACACAAGTTCGTTGGGGGCCCCGGAACACCAGGTTTGTATATTCAAGTGTTTTCAGTTTGAGCAATGCTGTCTAACCGGACCTTAAATTGATTTTTCTCCCAAAGCTAATTTTTTTTCTTTTCTTCCAGGTCTCCTTGTTGCTAAAAGGAAAGTGTTCATAAATCCTGTACCCGGAGGATGTGGTGGAGGCACCGTCCTCTACGTGAGTTTTAGATAGTATACTTTATTTCGCTGGTATTCATTCATTTATTTGTAGAGTGGACCACAGTGCAACCTCTTTCTCATTCAGCACATTATTGCTTTCTCACCGGCTTTCATCTTCTGGGGAAAATCAGCCTTTACGCCAACTAATCTGAGCCTACTACCCGATTAGAAATATGGCCATAAGTTATATAGCTAGAGGAGTTGAGAAGTAAATAAAATTATCATTATCATTATCATTATCATTATCATTATCATTATCATTATCATTATCATTATCATTATCATTAT
>JAOEJH020308851.1:0-12952 GCA_025448215.2 Palythoa grandis
AGAGTACCATAAAAACTATAAAATGTGAATTTTTTGTCAAAGAAACACAAAAAAATTACTCCTTAAAAATTGTTTTTGGTCCTTAAAAACTCCTTAAAAAGTCCTTAAATTTTGTTTACTCACCCCAGCACGAACCCTGATATACTTACTTATGAATCTGTGAGAAACAGTTATGATAGTTTAATTGTTTTGTGTTCCATCAGTGGAGGGGATCGTTGTGGCTATAAACAGATCTGTGGATGAAGGATCACCAGCAGAAACTCTTTTACTGATGCAAAGACCAGAGGCCATGTTGCCATATGTCTATGACAGAAGTGTGTTCCTTTACCACAATGGTCTTAAAATGGCAAAACTTGACAAGCAACAGGTGATTTTGTCTTTGTTCAATAAACCTTGTTGTCCATTTGATTATAAAGGTTGTTGGCGAGTATTTCTTCGTGATCGTGATGTCATTCAGTTAATCTCCTGGAGTCAACCAATCACGTAACAAGAAATCGTTAGAGCTGATCTTGCATCCTCAATAATTACAGACCTTTATCGCGTCAATCTTTATTATATACAATATCTCGATAAAGGTGTGCTTAAAGGGGCCTCTAAGTCACTAAGTGCAGATTGATATCTGTATGTAGTATGGTAAAGACCGAATTAGCCTCTTTCTTGTGCGTATGCATAAATTATCTGAGAATTCTGTCATAGCTTAAAAATAAAATGCGCAGCATGCATAAATTATTTCGTTGGTCTTCCTAACTCATGAATAAATTTGGGTAGGGGGGAAAAATTTTTCTTTTGATTTTGGACGATTTCACAACCTTGTGCAATGAAAATATTGGTTTCACCACGAGGTCATGTTTTTATTTTGCCACTGACGCTATAAAGTTAACAGAACCAAATGGTACTGACATTTCAGAATTGTGAGCCAGTAAACAGCAAAGTCAAAACTTCAAACAGAAGTAAAGTGTGCATACCGAATTGTATTTTTAAGGCAGTGAGCTAATACTACTTCTGTAGTATCCAGTAACAGGGAAATGGAAAGAAAGGAAGAATGATATATATTCCAAGCTTCTTTTTTTTAATCAAGTTTTGTATGAAGGTTTCTATTTTTTTCTGTTAGGCTACTGAGGGAGGGGACAACTCACTTACTCATGCAGACATTACGGCACTCTTAAGAGGCAAGTATTGCTAACCATGTCGTCCCAACAGTTTATCAACAAGTCATCACTTCTCCTTACAATGGTTAAAAAATACATTTGGTAACGAGAAATAAGGAGTTAATCAGGTCAGATATAGAAAGAAATCGCTCCTAAAGTTGGATAACTCAGAAAAAAATTCTGACTGATTCCTGTTGCAAACTTTCATGAAGAATCAGGTAAAGTATGTTTTGAAAGATAAAAAACTTGCTTATATAAAAGATATGGGTCTGAGGTGTAGAAATTGCCTGTGTGTCATTTGCTGTGTTACTGCAAGAGAGATGAGAACTGTCAGCAACAGCAGTTATGTCAAAAACAGAATATCTGGTGACGGTTTTGTAACAGCCCCTGTCCTAAATAACAGCTTTTAATACTTCTCAAAGATGGAGCAAAACATTTGCACTAGTATTTTGTGTCAATTTTAATGCCCCACAAATGCAACCCTGGACTGGTTATGCACAAGAGGCAAACGTGCATGTTAAGCCAGTGTTTTAGAGTGATTTCAAATGATTATCAATAAGAGCTTTAATAAAAGAAAGATAACTATTCGAGATCAAAGTTTTTGAAAGTCCAGAAGCTTTCGACTCTATTTCAGAGTCTTTGTTAAGTGATGTCACGCTCGATGGAGTTATGTGATAAAAGGTCATGATAGATTGGCGACAGTTCGTAACCGCTGTCTCTGTTGAGTAGCGGCCCTTGTTGCGCCAATCTACCACGACCTTTTAACACACAACTCCGTCAACTATGACATCACTTGACAAAGACTCTGGGTAGAGTCGAAAGGTTGTGGATTTCAAAAATTTTGATCTCCAACAGATATCTTTCTTTTATCATTTCATTATCTTAAAGTTTGCGAATAAGAGCTTCGTTTGTAATGTTCTCATTGTTTTCTGTTGATGGTCTATGCAGGCAGCAGTAAATATATTGTAACTCTGTGAGCAAAGTTCACTGGTCATGCATATGTTGTCAACGTTAACGGAGAGTGTGCACATTATGTCATGCTTTGTAATGGGTACCCTTTCCACATGCAAACCACCTCAAACGCCAACAAGGAGAAATGGTTGAGTTTAGTAAACAGTTTCTGTCTCGTAAATTAAAATTATGTTGGCCGTCAAGCTATAACATAAACTAATGGCTAGGTTGAATTAATGTTTCCCATTGAAAATGATAAATCAAATAATAGAAAAGTTGAACAAGAACCTTGTATTTTCCTCTGCAGTTTTAAGTGCGGTTGTCTCCATTAACATTGCAATTGAGAAGAAAAACAGTGATGAACTAATCAAACAGATGCAGTCCGATGTCAGTGGGTTGGAGTCAGTTGACGAGTTTCTCAGTTCAAGATATTTAAACCATTTTGTCTCTGTAAAGCAAGAAAAAGCTCAGGTAGGTGTATTATGTTGTGTGACTAAGACGTGGTGAACCAACTTGGTCAGTATTCACACAGCCTTGGATATGAACTTTGAAGTGCACATTCTAGGCTTCAAAAAGTAATAGGCCTTTTGCAACAAGTGATCACATGGTACAAATAATGATATTCTAGAGGGCAAAGGAATGTGACAGACTCCAAAACAAAACACAGTTAACTAGAAAAGTGTGATTTTTCTTTGTTTACATTTCCCAGTGGAGTTTGTCACATTCCTTTGCCCTCTAGAATATCATTATTTGTACCATGTGATCACTTGTTGCAAAAGGCCTATTGTTTGAGTTCAGGAAAAGGATGTAGGCTGTAAAGTACTCTTGGTATGTAAAATAGGAGTCTTCACAATAACAAATTCTTGGAATTTCAGAAATGCAATCCGAATCATAAAATTTAAAAAGACTTGGTTAGAAAAAGACTTGGACTTAAAAATGGTTTCAAGGTGATGTGCTTGGGTAAGACGATCAAATGAACGTCAGTGAAAAGTTTTAGAATTCTGAGGAAAGGCTCAAGATTATAAAAAGTAGTGGTCTTAGATCTAGTTTAGAGATGTATATATAAATCACTATTAATTTATTTTAGTATAGGGATCATCTTGATAGTAATAAAGTCTTAGAACTTAAGAAACGGGGCCAGTAGCATGAATTGAAAACGTCTTATAACTTAGGAAAAAGGATCTATGTAATAAAAAAGGGGGTTATGTGGTGAGCAGCTTAAAAAAGTTTTAGAATGTAAAAAGGGAGTCAGTCGCATGAAAAAGGTTTGGTTTTACGAACGGACGCTAGGATAATAATAATAATAATAATAATATTTACTACTTATATTGCGCATTTTTGCAATTGGATATGATCATATGTGCATTACAATTACAAATTAAAAACATTCTAAAAATAGCATCAATATTGAGAAAAACTTATGGTAAAATTCCTACATGACCTCCAAAACACTGTATATTATTATTAAAATTAGAAAAGACTAATAAAAGCTAACTTAAAAAGATATGTTTTCAGTAAACCTTTAAATCTCTAAAATTAGATTCTTTCCTAACATCCTATGGCAATCTGTTCCATGTATTAGGTGCTGCTACAGAGAAAGCGTGATCACCTAGGGTTTTCTTAGTTCTGATAGTTGATGGTTGAAGTAATAAGCCATTATTTGATCTTAAACTATACTGCGAACGATCTTTAATATTAATCATATTGCATATATACTCAGGGGCCAGCCCATATATTGCTTTAAAAGTAATCATAACTACAGTGGAACTCCGCCTTGCGACCACCTCATTAATACGACAACCTTGTTATTACGACTACTTTTTTTTGACCCGGCAAAATGCCCATACATTTTCTTATAAAATACCCCGCTTATGCGACCACCCCGTTAATGTGACCATCCCGTTAATGCGACCACCCCGTTAATGCGACCAACGACCACTTTTTTAATTCCCAACGAGCATATTTCTTTGTTTTTAACCTCGTTAATACGACCACTAATACACTCAGACAAGTGGCAATAGAAAATAAATCGTAAGTTTAAAGGATGTTCTGTGTCTTTAAGAGTCCAAGGGAAACTCTAAAACATCAAATAAACTCGCAAAAGTTAGTGATTAGTCAGGTGCAAAGTGACTGGCTTAAGCGCAGGACAAGCCAGTCAAGAGATACAGATTTTTCCCCAAAATTGTCTTCATAAATGAAACTTGAGCCCGCTCCACATGATCTTAGTTTTGTAAATACGTGCGGCAGTTCGTTCCTTTTTGTTTGGTTTTAGTAGTTCTTGTCAAAATAGTTCTGTTTCAATTAACATATATTTTATTATTTTATAGAAGGTAGGCCATATAAAATACTATTGCAATAGTCAATGCGGCCTATGACATTGGAAGGCTATTCAGAGCAATAAGGATTCAGCAAATAACCGAACTCGGTTTGCAATTTTAGCTCTGATGATTCTTTTGTAGGAATGTGGCGTGGAACGAGATGACCTTACACAGATGGAACTGCAAATTTGTATTGACTATGTTAACACCATGGTGCAAGAGGAACATGACTGTAAGTTTCTGTCTGGTTATAGCTTTTGTGTAACTTGTTATGATTTATAATTAATAATTTATTAAACTTCTATAGCGCCTTGATTTTTAAAATATTTTAAGGTGCTTTACAATCTTACAATCTAAAAGTATTAAAACAGAAAAAAGGTGGGTCTTAGGTCTTTTTTAAAGCGTCTGGACAGGTATGCAGTACAGAATTAGACAAGAGTTGTCGTAATTGTCTAAATAAGTAGCGAATTTTTGAAATGTTACAACAGCTGGAAGTTTCTTGATGTGGCAATTCATGATGGTCTTGAAAATATATGTTCTTACCGTAGAAATGGCTATAGGTTTCAGGCAGTTGGGACAGGGGAGCAAAATTGGCCCTATGATGACGACAAAGTCTTCAGAAAAAGAACCTCTCTAGCATCGTTTGTTTCTTTTAGTAATCTCAGCGATTTCTGTCATCAATGAAGTCATTGAGCGGGGAGACTCGGCAGCAACTCTACGAGCGCTTCAGGTTCAAGCTGCTAAACTTTCAGATGTGGAAGAGGATAATGCAGCACTTTATCAAATGGTTCTCGCCGCAGGGAAAGCAAACAAAGCACAGGTTTGTGATACAATGCCATATAGTCCAAGTTGATTGAGTTTTCTTGAAAGTGGGCCGAGTCAAAAGACTCAAACTTTCTCTGTAGGGGATCAAGGGGGATGCTCAATAGGGATTCCATAATTTACTGGTACCAAGATGACGTTGCTGACGTTTTGAAAAAAAATTAGATATTTGAGTATCATCATTGTCATCATCGTCATCATCATCATCATCATCATCATCATCGTTTCATCATCACCACCAACATTAAAACTAGATCATTGTCATTATTATTATATTGTCTTTGTTTTTTTTATCAATGCTGCCACTTTGTTTTCAGAAAGCCAACGAAGAGTCGATGCTGTTGTGGCACAATGAAATCCAAGACCACATATTTGAAGTAAACGATCATTCACAAGAAACCAGGAGTTGTAAGTCGGAAGAATACTTTTTATTCTGGAACTTAATAAGACTGGGATTGCCGCCAAATGTGAAAGACAAAATTTTGCGTTAAATCGGGAAAAATTTAAATCCCACAAGCAATATTCGTAACCTCAGTTATGAATTAGGTCTTATTCAGTTTTCTTAACTTGTAAACTTATAGTACAAATCAACATAAAACAGAGAAACAAATGAATTTGAGTTGAAAAATTTGTTTCAGAATTTTGCGATTTTCAACCAATAAGTGGAAATCACCGGTAAATCAAATAGGTCTCTTTTGTTTGAACCCTTAAATTTAGTTCTTAAATATGTGTACAAATCCTGTTTTAGTGGTAGAGGCAGTGATAAAAATCAACCAGTGTTTTCGGGCTGGTGACAAAGATGCGCTGCTTGTTGCTCTCAACTCCCCTGCTGCTGGTCTTCGTGGAGTAACAGAGGAGTGTTCACAGGCGTACTTCACAGAACTGACAGCTGCTGAGGGGGAGAAAGAACTCGCAGGTGAGTAAAATTAGTGGCAGCATTATAGCGAAAAGCTTGGAAAAAAAACTTTTGTTATTCCGAGTTAAGTAAATTATGTTGGTACAGTCGGAAAAAAAAATTAAAGTTGGTATCAAAATAGTTGTTTAAAACTCCGTGACTTTGATTTATTTTTTACATCAAAACAAGTCTTGTTGGTCATGTTAAACCAGGGTAAGTCAAGAATCTTCGTCCACATTCTAATCGTCATCCTAATATTCAGCCTCGTGTCTTATTTTATCTCATCTTTATCGTTATTTTCATCCTCATCTTCATCCTCCTTCTCACGGTAATTCCCATTTTCATTTTCATTCTCATCCTTAGATCTACCCGCATTCTCGTCTCATCATTCTCATTTTGATCCTTCATCTTCATATTCTCCTTTTCGTTGTCATCTTCCCTTCCTCAAACTTACCTCGTCCACCTCACCACTGTGTTCATTGAGAAGGAAACACGTGTTAACTCCATAATGTACGGTGTTGTGACAAATGTAGGTTTCACCTCGCCGTGGCTAGCACAGAAAACGCCTCGAGGCTACACGTACTACTTTAACAGTGAGACTGGTGAGGGATCCTGGACGAAACCAGATGATTTTGCCGACAACTCTCGACTATTAACAAGAGAAGAAATTCAGGTACCAGATAATATATGCAGTACTTCATTTTAGAATTTTCTCCACAAACTTTAAACTAGCGATTTATAAATGATGCAGCGTTGTTGTACAGACGATGTTTCTACAAAGTGGCCATATGTATCGTAGGACATACTCAAACGTTAGAATGAACACAATCATTTATACTCTACAAGGCAAAAAAAGTGAAGGCTCACTTTGCAGGGTTTCATCAAGTGGCTCAAAAGTTAGAATAAATAACAACAATAAAACAATCAATCAACAATCATTTCTACTCTTCAAGACAAACAAAATGATTTGTCACTTTATAGGGTTTTATCGACTCGTTCAGAAGTTATAATGAATAACACCAATCGTTTCTACTCTTCAACACAAACAAAATGATGGTCACTTTATAGGGTTTCATCAACTGATTCAAAAGTTAGAGTGAATAACACAAATCATTTCTACTCTTCAAGACAAACAAAATGATGGTCACTTTATGGGGTTTGCGCAAATGGTTCAGAAATTGGAATGTATAACACCAGACGTTTCTGCTCTTCAAAGAAAAGTGGCTGGTTAACTTATTTTACGATGTTAACAACTATTTCATAAGTTGTGGCGTGTTGGCTTGCGTTCATTTACTGATACAAAAACTTTTAAAGGCTATAGTATCAAGGGAGACAGGCAACTATGACCGCTGGGTGTACCTTGAATCAAACGAACCAATGATCACAAAACTGCAAGCCCACTGGAAGGGATATCTGGCTCGGAAGGCTTATAGACAGAGGATTTTGTTCATGACAGAACAACTTCCTGCTATTCTGAGGATTCAGGTAAATAATAATGACAATGATGATATCGATATCGATGATGAAAATGGCTTTAATATAAGCTTTGTCAAGTTACCTCTAACGAAGATGAACTTTGGTCTGCAAATGAAAGAAATCTCGGGAACTTTTAGAAAAGAAAATAGTCAAATGAGATCATCAGATCTTGGTCAGCTTGTGATTCCTGAATGGAACTTGGTAGTAGCCATGAGAGGCGTGCATAATGGAAATAGTTGATAAATCTCTGTACCAACCGTTATGGAAATAGGAAATAGGAAATTGGAAATGGAAAAGTATTAGTCTGTACGTTCACTGAAAAGGGAAGAACTCCGGTCATTGTGCATAATTACATAACACCATTAAGGCCACCTCTAAGCTTGTCAGACCAACAGGTTTTGCTGCAGAGTTATTATTAGTTTTTCTTTTAGCCTATATAAAATTGTCAAATATTATTTAATATCATAGGATTTACTGTTTGCCTCTATAAAGAAGAAATTTGTTATATGTAAGAAGGTAGTATATCCGTACAGTAAAAAGCAGTGATAGTGTGCATAAACTAGTCAGCCATATTCAGGTAGTATGCCGGTGCTCGTACGGTAAAAAGCAGTGATGACATGCATAAACCTTTGTGTGTTATATTCAGGTAGTATAACTGTACAGTAAATAGCAGTTATGGCATGCATAAACATATCAATCATACCGTCAGGTAGTATGTACCAGTACCGTAAAAAGCAATGATGGTATACATAAACCTGTCAGTGATATTCGTGTAGTATATCCGTGCAATAAAAAGCAGTGATAGTATGGATTGCATATAAGTCGTATTCATAGATATTTGAACTTTATTAACTGCAAGTTTGTTTTATCAGGCTCATATAAGAGGATTTTTACAAAAAATGCGCTACAGGAGAAGGTTGAAGGAACTGCAGGGCCACGAGGCAGAAGTCATAAAGGTTCGTTCAGTAATTCCTTTTTTGTTTGCAGTTTGCAACATTTCAGTTTTCAAGCTTGTTTAGCTCTAGAACTTAAACAACATCAGCATGTTGATCTTCGATTGTAACTGCATACTGTTTGTATTAAAGAAACACGAAGTTCTAATCAATCTTTAGGTATTTTAAGACCCCGAGTGGAGGTTGGAATGGGTGTTATACCTAGGCCTTCCACGTGCAAAACTGGTGTTCGCAACTTTGCTAGCCAGCCAGCGGTTTTGGCATCAAAGTGAATGTGAAAAGTAGCTAATGTGATAGTGTTCCTGTAGTTATTCATCACCTCCCAAGTATTGTGCATGGGAAGTATTAGCTACTTAAAGGTCAGCTGCACTAGCTTATGTCGCAGTCAAAATTGCAAACTGCACTTATCGTATCAACTGCACACAGTTTTTGGGAAGGAATAAAAAATGTGGTCAAGCAAGTTTTTCCCCTGTAGTCGCCTGTAACCAGCAAAAATTTGATTAGAAAAATGGTGTATTGATGTTGTGTCACGCATTTCCTGAAAAGCTGGTATGAGCACAAAAGCTAAAACAACAGTACGGTTGGAAAGCAGTTTATCTGATGTCACGTTTTCCTTTGTAGATCCAGTCGTACACTCGGATGTATCTTGCTCGAAAGGATTACCTGGAAAGACAGAAGTATTTCAAAAATCATGTAAGACTTATTTTATTAATCTACTGCGGGATTAGTGTTTTATTTAGGTTGACGTTTCACGTACAGAGTCGGGAACTGAGTGGAAAGAATCTAGAAATCCCAAAAAATTCTGGAAAGCCTGGAAAAATTGTCGAAAATAAATCAACTTCTGAAAAAAGTCTGGATTTTCTGTTCTTGACTTTACAAAAAACATGCATTGGTTCTTATTCAGTATTCGCTTCACCAAAATTAATAATTCTAGGGACATGAACGATTTAAATCTAAATAGTGACCCAAGTATATCGACCTAATTATTTCGGGTCTGGAAAATTGTGAAAAAGGTCTGGAAAATGGCAGGAATTTTGATTTCTAGTATCTTTAGGATCTCTGCTCTCAGAGAAAGCGTTTTTCAAGACAAACGTCAAATGACAGTTGTCATAAATTTTACCCACAGCAAGAAGCAGTTGTCAAAATACAAGCTTGGCTGCGTGCCAACCTGATGCAGAACGACTATCGCAAGCTCAGTAAGTCAGTAAGAAAGTGTTCAACTGATAAGCTAGTGAAAACTGGGCGAAGGGGTAGGGTAGGGTGATAATATATTATTATAATTATGCTAACATAGACCTCTTTCTAACTGCCAGAATACGTACATTTTTGATAAAGGTGCTGTGAAAGAAGTCGATAATTCTCAAACTATTTCCTGTGGAAGTTTGATTTTTTACTGCCGAAAAATTACCTTTAATTAGGATTAGGGTCTGGGAAGCAACATTTGTGCCTAATGCAAATATTGTAATATGAGCAGGTGACCTCAGTAAAGATTGCTCAATAAAGAAGCTACTTTTGAAAATGTTTGGCTCACCGTTTTTCTCCTTTTTGTTTCATTTGTTGCTTCAGTATCTACTCAAGACCCACCAGTGAAAACTGTCAGGAAGTTTCTTCACCTTCTTGAACACAGCGACGCAGACTTTGAAGAAGAACTTGGTGCGTTTGGTGTTGCACGTGATGTAATTGCCACACAAACTTAAGTTGTTTTTACAGGAATTTCAGGATTTTTAAAAAACCGTATTTTGGTCTTCGTAATTTAAGTCTCAGAAAGTTGTTAAATTTTCTGAAGTTTTGTTTGAATTCTTAAGAGTATTAGATTACAGCGGAAGCTGAGTTTTATTTTTTATACTTGATCAAAATTTGAGGCTCGCTTCGATCTTTAATGTATTGCATATTAGTCGCGTTCTTATCGGCTCAAGATTTCATTGATATCATTTTTGATGACTTGTGGTTAATAGCTAAGGTTTGTGTTCAGAGTCTTGTCAAAATAGGTCTTAAATTTTCAGATGTTGGCCATTATAAAGAAAGGTTTATTCTGTTTTGAGTGGCAGAAGCCCTGCAACCATTAATTTGCAGATAATGGTGTCTCAATTCAACGCCGTACAACTTTAGGCAATGCATGACCTACGACTCTTCTGACGTAATTTAGACAAAAGGCTTCATTCTTTCGTTCTAGAGCTGCAAAAACTAAAAGCTCAAGTCGTCACAGAAATCAGATCTAACCAGCAGTTGGAAAATGACCTGAACATAATGGACATAAAGATTGGGCTGCTTGTGAAAAACCGAATCACCTTGGAGGTTAGTTATGTTGTGATATTAAGTATTTATTATAGGTGAAGATAAAGGTAACTTTTACTTAACGTCGGTCGTTCAGTAAGTTCATATAACTGGTATCGATGGAAGCCGTCGGTGCGCCCCAATACCTCCCTTTGTTAGTACTCCGTTTTATTGGTATTCAAAGCTAAAGCTGAATGGATCAGAGGAAAGTCGAAATGCGTTAGAGTCACTGAGAGTCGACCTGGGGACCTCCAGCACAGAAGGCAGCGCACTTACCAACTGTGCTACACGTCTGTGAATTAAGCGCTAGGTGGCTAGGAGTTTGGACAATCATAATAATAATAATAATAATACCTGGCTTGCTAATCACCCTTTCTCGCAGTCATAGACTGAATTGCAAAGGGTGCAGCTCAGCAAGGTCGGATCGAAGGAGCTGTGCTGTCGGCTAGGCACTCGGCCCCAGATACGATCCATGCATGACCTACGAGCACAGCATCATAGCCAGATGGAATCAGCTGGGAGTCAATTTTGCTGAGGGAGGAAAACCGGAGTGCCCGGAGAAACACCCTCGGAGTCAGATTGAGATCGACAAATCTCAGCCCACGTGCGGAGCCCAGGATTCGATCCCAGGCCCACAGAGGTGGGAGGCGCAAGCGTTACCACTCGGCCATACTGACTCCCCATACTGAATCCAGAAATGTGGGATACCAACAATAGATTTTCTGAAAATTTAGCGAAAAATAGATCCCTTATACGAGTTAAAAACAGAAAACTTGTATCTCTCTTTACTAAACTGTGACCTGAATTGCTGATGGCCTGATCCCAAGTAGCCGACTGTAAACTGCCGAGAGCAACCATCTAATAAAACATTCGTGACTTTGTAGTTTCCTAAATTTTGATTGGTTGGTGCGCAATCAGTCAAAATGCTTATTTAGACTGTGGTATGATTCTTTGTGTAGTCAGGACTGCTGCCCCGGATGTTTTGATTAAACAAGTGTGAAAGTGAGATTTGTTTGCGAAACATTTCATCGTATTTTGTAGTGGTACCTACAAACTGCACCTCAGTGATCACTCACCAAAGATAGTTAATATCTCAACGAATGGAGTCTTACACATTGTAATCAGCAAGACTTCCTTTTGTTTTATTTTCAGGACGTAGTCTACCACAACAAAAAGTTAAAGCAAGAAAAATCGGACATCGTGACCGCAGCACAGCATACCAAGGGTATCAAATCGTTCAGCAAAGAAAGCCGAGAAAAACTGGAGGCATATCAAAACTTGTTCTATCTCCTACAAACCAATCCCACGTATCTAGCCAAACTGATCTTTGCCATGCCACAGAGTCGAACCACAAAGTTTATGGAGTCTGTAGTTCTCACGCTATACAACTATGCATCTAACGCGAGAGAGGAATATCTATTACTCAAATTATTTGAGACCGCTTTGAAAGAAGAAATCATGTAAGTTGGTTTCGGAGTTAAGTATTACAGGCTTAAAAAAAAACATTGTACAGATCGAATTTATCTGAGACTGCTTTGAAAGAAGAAATCATGTAAATTGGTTTCGAAGTTAAGTATTACAGAGTTAAAAAAGACATTGCACAGATGGAATTTGCAAAGCAATGCTAATAAGCATTTGCATATGAAAAATTGTACGTGAAAAATTCGACGTTTCAGGTTTGGAATGACCTCACCTTCAACAATGCATACAGGTACTTGTTAATATGTAGCAATGAAAGATGTCTAAAACTTATCGGAATCTTGAAAATTGTTGTATTAGATTTTAGAACGAAGAATACTTAGTTTGATACCTTCTGGTATTAACGAAATTATATTTTCTTGTTACATGTGATTTATTGTTTATTACTTGGTATATTAGCTGTAAGGTGGATCAAATGCAAGATATTATAACTGGGAACCCGACCGTAATCAAGATGGTCGTCCACTTCAACAGGTAGGGAACCTTAATGTTTTAACATAGTAAAGTGTATATGGCAGATTTTTTTAATTTCTTTTTTATTAGCCCACAGTGTTAAAAAAAAGGGTTTCAAAGTTTTTAGCTCCAGAAATCGTCTGAAACCCATTTTTTTCTTGCTTTAAATACTCAAAATTTCGG
>JAOEJH020309726.1:0-12944 GCA_025448215.2 Palythoa grandis
TCTAGAAGCTTTTTCTTTCCACGGGACACTATATGGTGAACTCTATGAAATTACCCTATGGCACCAGTTAACGTGTACCACTACTTGCGAGATTAATATAAATACTGATGCCGGACAGTTTGAAGAATAACGTTTTGTTTTTAAATAGAGTCTTTTGATTTTTGCAATTTTCAAGACTCATTTCTGTGGTATTTCTAACTTTTTATTGTTAATTTCCGGCTGTTTCAGTGTCTTCCCCCCGTTTTTTTTTTCGTTTTCGATTAGAGATGCACACATCTATAATCGAATCACATCGCATTAAAAATTTCTGACGACGAAGTAGTGAAGCCGACTTCAGAAAGTTAAAGTTAAAGTTTTAGATCTAATCCATTTTTTTAAACTTTTATCTAGCTCTGGCATAAACCATTGAGCACTCTAATAATACCGTGGAAGCCACCTTCACACCTGTATATATACAGTCAATCCAGGTAACGTTGTCCATGCAGAGAATATACAGATATATCTCACATGTGACCACATATATGGAATACATTAAATTTATATTTGTATAGAAAAATGACAATTGTGTGCTTGTTAAACATTAATACCCCGCATAATAGGGGTTGATTAAGTTTTCTTTCTTTGCACGTGCGATCTAATTAGAATACTTCGATCACAATCAAGTCAATTAGGCGATTTGTATGCATTCTTAATGGCATGGCAAACATGTTACTTTAAACATTGGTCAATTTAAAAGTGGCATTTTAAAATCACATCTTAATTTTAGTGTATTCTATATATGTGGTCACATGTGAGATATATCTTTATATTCTCTGGACAACGTTACTTGTTGGATTGACTGTATATATATATATATAAGGAATGAATGCAAGGGAGTGATTATATTTTCTAGGGAGTAGCATGGAGTACATCTTTTATGCATGGTTAGATGCATTTTTTGTTTATTGTTAGTAAAGTAAAATTGCTAATTAGTTTTTCATAACCATGTTTCTCTTCTGTAATATTTAAGCAAAGAGTTATCACAAGAGGCAGTTTTATGAGTAGTCCTGCAAAAAAGTAACAAAGCCCTAATAAAAATACACTGTAAATATACCTTAAAAAGATCCGTAGATATAAGAGATAAAACATTCTAAAAGTCAATCAACTATTCATCTAATTAACAGTGTATTTTTTTCACAGTTGGAACATTACATGAAAGGCAGTCCCAATAGAACTAGTGGTGTTGGGGGTACTGTCAGTGGCGGAGCTGGGGATCGTGCAGGTGTTTTGCCAGGAATTGTGGAAACCCCTGTATACAGTACTACCGTTGCAGGTCTATCAGAATCTGTTGCACCAAGTGAAAGCTTAGTCCAGCAGGTGGCTTATCTTAAGACCAAGCTTGAAGAGGAACATGCTAATTATAAGCGTAAACTGCAAGCCTACCAAGATGGACAGCAGCGACAAGCTCAACTTGTGCAGAAACTTCAACAAAAGGTACTTCATATAGTATCTACAACAGGTAGTGTACAGTTTAAATGTAACTTTTTACAATGCTGATCAACTGAAGCAGTAAAGGAAGCAGTTTGGGCTCTGCAGCAATTTTCAGTGGCAATATAAAAACGCTATTCATAAGATTAAGGTATTACTAAAATGCAGGTCAGGAGCAAGTGTCAAGGATATGGGTAAGGACCAAGTTTCCATGTGAGTGCTTTTAATAGGTTGTGTCAAGTATGCCCTTTTTTGAAACCATGTATTTGTTGTGCAATGTTTAATTTTCAGAGAGGCCACATCAAAGAGTGTGTTGTTTTAGCTGCTGGTCCCCTTGTTCCCAGAAATTGAACCAATGATTTTGAGTCAGTTTCACGAAATCATGTAATTGTGAAATTCCAGAAGCCAACTTTTTGGGGTGGGGATGCACGTTGGAAAATTTCAGCGGAACCCCTAAGAGGTACCAATCTGGGCTGGCTCAGGTCGATTTCAAACCCTAAGTGGTACGATCCAAAAGCGCACATGCATACAACTGTCGATACGCGATTTTATGTCTCTGTTTGCATGATACTGAGGAAGCCCTAAAAGGTACCGCACTGTATGCAAATGTCAAAATTTTGTCTCTGGCAACCTAAGCGGTACCAAGTCCTTGAATTTTTATCCCTAAGAGGTATAATGAGCATCCCCGCCCCAAAAAATTGGAAGTACCTCCCCCAGGCAAGAAAACTAGCTTTTTGTCAGAACTTATGTTCTAAACATATGTTCTTGTTATTTTCAGGTTCTCCAGTATAAGAAGAAGTGTGGAGAACTAGAGTCATCAGTGAATGAATCTAAACAGTCAGAAGAAGATGCTAAGAAAAAGGTTTGTTTACTAGTTTGACTGAAAAATTAATTTCCAGCAGAAAATGATAAAGGCGTGGGTTCTGGTTTATCATGGCTGTTGGGACTTAAGAAAGACTGATCATATCCTTCCTTTTTTCAACAACTGATGGGGGACGGTCTTTGTTGTAAACGTCAAATAGGCTGCTGGGCCATGTGTGCAGTGAAGTGGAGGTCACCAAAAAGGCAATTATGAACAATGCATTTTTAGTGTATGTCAGCAGACTTTCACGTGAAAAAACAGCAATTGACAGATAATCGATGTGGAGTTGCAAGTGTGGTACCTCAAATGGCATGGCAATTCCAACAGCGCAGCAGTTTATACAGCTCCCAAGGCGCTACAGAATACAGATGAGGTCAGGTATCCTAACATCACCACATTTCTTAATTATTGCAGTGACACTGCCAGTGACAAGTGGTACATGTGAAAGGTCTATTAGCACCCTGTGTTTGCTGAAAATACATTTAAGGTCAACTATGACTAACCCATGAAAGAATGGCCTTGCGATGATGTTTATCCATCAGAAACGAAGCAGCCCAGAAGCTCTCATATTTGATACCATCATCAGCTCACAATCCTCAAAGAATGAAACTGTCCGATTTGGTTGCCAGGCAAGACAGCAAGTAGCACAATGTGCTTGACAGTGTGTGACAGTGTGTGACAGTGCTCATGCTGCAATGTAACTGTTCTACCTTGCTCTAACGCACCATTACTGAAGATATAAAGCTATTTCTTGAGTTAGTTGTCAAAAGATGCTCTGTTGATGCAACTGGTGACGTTTTTCACCAATGATATGTATTACAGCTATAAGTTCAGTTGTTGTAAACACAAGACAAGATATAATCATTTTTTTCTGTTAGTCATTTCTTTAACAGTTGACTGACTTGTGGCATGATTGCATTACTCATGGACAAAAGACTGAGCTCACCTAGCCCTCATGAAGAGCTAGATTCAGCTTAGTAAACAATTGTGTCTGATTTCACTGATTCCAGGAAATATTTATAGAACAAAGTCCTAAGGATTCAAAGCTACACAGTCGTGGCAAAGTCAAATCACAGTAGTAGACACATTCACAATACCAATCCCCATGGACCAAGGTGCCCCACCCCTCCCTTTATATACTTATATGACAATATACTTACTGACAATATACTTAACCTATTTCTTTGTGAATTAAGCTTTTTAATTCATCATTTGAAAGAGGCTTATGAACAAGAAATTGGTCTTAAATGCTGGAAATAGCCATTTTAGAGACTCAAATTTTTAAAATTTTCAGGGGGAGCATGCCCCCAGACCTCCCTAGAAAGCTCACGGCTATGGTGCTCATGGTACCCCCTCCCTTTTGAAAATCCTAGATCCGCCCCTGTGTCTTCAGAATAAAACAACTACTGCATTCCTGCTGTGAATGTCACAGACTAAAGTGTTTCATGAGAAATAATTTGAATGTGTTTCTGTCAGCTATTGTTTGATTTAGGAAAGAGTTGGGAAAGATTTATAAATTAATTTTAAGGTAACTTTTATTTAATGTCAGTAGTTCCATCAGTTCATATAACTGATATCAATGGAAGCTGATTGTGCACCCCTTTACCCCCTTCTCAGTCAGTGCTATGTTTTACAGGTATTTAAAGCTAAGGGGAGCATTTAACCAATTAACAAATGTCTTGAGTTACGACAGTTGAATCAATAAGGTTTTGCTACAATGGTTGCTTTTGTTTGCAGTTAATGTCGGCAACTGACTCCCTGAGAGAGCAAGAGGCAAAACTAAAAGAGACTGAGGAAGAGCAGAGCACTGAGCTGGAGAATGCACTTATCAGGTTGGAGGAGGAACAGCAGAGGTGAAGTGAATGTTCGTGTGTATCTTGTGTGAGTGAAGTGTGCTTTGTAAGAGCATTATGTTTTATTGATTATTGATTTTTGATTGATTGTTTTTATTGATTTTATTGCACATTATGTTTTTATTGATCCAAATGCTTTGATCTAAGTTATCACTGAAACTGATCTTTTAACCCTCAATGGTTCTCACCCATTTTGCTTCAAAGTTGCAATGATTTTTTAAATGTTCTACAGTGAACAAAGTTTTGACTTATAAAGTTAATAAAATGTAATAAATTTTGGATTATTGGTTTGAATGCACAGGGTGTTGAAGGGTTTTTTTGTATTGTATTGTATTGTATTGTATTGTATTGTATTGTATTGTATTGTATTGTATTGTATTGTATTGTATTGTATTGTATCCTGGAGGGAAAAAAAACAGCCGTAAGATTGTGGTCAGATCAGGTGACCCCCAGGGTACAGTCCTGGGCTCCCTCTGCTTCCTACTGTTCAGAAATGATATTGGAAACGGTATATGTTCCACACTTAAGCTATTTGCTGATGATACTCTTTTATGTGGCCTTATTCACAATAACCAAGATGCCATTCAGCTCCAAGAAGACCTGGATAAGCTTGCTGTATGGGCACAAACTTGGCAGATGATATTTCACCCATCGAAATGCTATGTACTGAGGATTAATCGGTCAAGGCAACAAACTACGTATAACTACACAATGTCTGGTCACACACTACAGTCTGTGGATCAACACCCATACCTTTGGTGTCATCATTACTAAAACATTGAATTGGAAAGTGCAAGTTTCAAATGTTAAAAATAAAGCAAACAAAACTCTGGGCTTCATCAAGAGAAATCTGCACTCTTGCCCCGAAGAAATAAAGAGCCGAGCTTACATCTCCCTGGTCAGACCGACTCTTGAATATGCCAGCACAGTCTGGGATCCGTACTGGCAATACCAGATCCAGTGGCTAGAAAATGTACAGAGACGAGCTGCCCGCTTCGCAACAAGAACATATGGATCAGAACAAGGTTGTGTAACAAGGGCCCTCAATCATCTTCAGTGGCAGTCACTCCAACACAGAAGGAAAGTAGCAAGACTAACTCTACTACACGAGGACTGCACAACAAGGCAGCGGTTAACATCCTGTCGTACATTGAGCACAAACCCACGTTGAAAACCAGGCGATCTCACCCGCTAAAATTCCTGCCCTTACACACTAGCTGTGACGCGTATAAATACAGTTTTTGGCCCCGTACTATTCAAGACTGGAACAATCTAGAACCCGAAATCTTAGATATAAATGATACTAAAACTTTCAAAAATATGATTAAATAATCAGTTCCCGACCGACCACCTGCATTAGGTCCCCTAGGGATATTGCGGGAACTAGATGTAGATGTAGATATTGTATTGTATTGTTTTGTATTGTATTATATTGTATTGTAAACTGTTAGTGGGTCAAAAATAAGCCCATGGTTTGCTATTGGGGTAACGAAAATGTAATTGTGATCTGCTATTGCCTTAAAACAAAGTCTGTGATTAGTAATTATATCATCATGACCAATACTGATGTCAGTTTGCTCACTGTGCAGGAGTGCCAGCTTGCAACATGTCAACAATATGTTGCGAGAACAGTTGGAGCAAGCGACCTCAGCCAATCAGCAGCTGACAATGGACATCCAGAAACTGACAACCGACTGGAATAAAGCTCGTGAAGAACTAGAGGCAAGAGATGACGAGGAACAGGCATACTTTGCAAATGAGCACACGAGGCTGATGGAACTGTGGAAATCACTGAATGGATTTAGGAGGCAGTTTTCTGAGATGAAATCAGCAACACAGAGGTAGGGATGGTGCTTCAATTTGATTATCAGCTCATTCAAATATATTTTGTTACAATACTGAGTTGTTTTGATCTTGTTTGTATGACAATCTTCAAAAAACTCATTTCTAATAATATATGGTGCGATTTTAAAGCTTTTAGCCCTCTTTCATGCAGGTTCGGCTTCATTGTTGAGGCTAGATGTATCTGAATAGGAAAAACATGAAGTGCTGCTATTTAGAACTACAAAAGTTCTGTTGAAAATCGGGATTTGTTTTTCTGTCAATCATAACAGAGATTTGTCAATGGTACGAGCTGAGGTCAATAAGTCTGTGCGTATTGTACAAGGAGCTTGCATGGACCTGGATAAGAATCTTAGGGGAATGGACTCTAACACCCAGGCTGCTCTTGAGGAAGAGAGGAAAGGCAAGGAAAAGGTGAGCAAAGCCTGACTGTAATATTTTAGTTGTTACATTAACTTCACCGCCATTAAGCTCAGTAGTTTCTGTGCGTGAGCTTATAAATATTCTATTAGTTTTGTTTTAAGAAAGATTGTTACTTTGGAATTTTGCTTCATTCTACTCAGGTTGATTAAATTTCCTAACCTTGTACTTTAAATATCGTTTTCATAGGCTGAAGAACAACTCCGTGAGAAAGTGCAAGAGGTTATTGAGCTTCAAAGCAAGTTTGATCACGAGAAGACTGATTTGATGGTGAAGTAAGTGTCTTGGTAGAAGACTCTTCTGGAGCTCTTTCTTCAGAGTTTGATTTGTGCACTAATTTTTAACAAGAGACTTATGTATGCACATATTATGCCCTTGTTGTACTAATTTGGTAATAAGTGGAATCTGTGGCATATGTATAGCCCCTGGTGTTCTGTTCTTAACTTGTCTCTATTCTGTTTTAGTGCATTATACATAGTATCTCCGTTTTAAGTGTTAGGCTTACGCTCTGTAGAGCAACGTTCCAATCACTTTTGAATACTGTGTGCCTGCCAAGTACCTCAACTTTTATTCTTGTTTTTCTTTGTATTTTTCCAGGTTGAAGGATTTAAAGAACCTGAAAGAAAAGCTCGAATCCCAGATTGCAGAACGGGACAACGCCATTGGAAGCCAGCGGAAGAAGATCAACAGCCTAGTTAGTACTGGCACAAGGCAATCTAGCCAAGCACAAAACGTGTATAAGTCCACCTTCACTCTCCCCCTGGCCACCCCTACTTGGTTCAGCCTCATTGCATCAGAGGTTGGCCAACCAGGGGGTACACGATCATTTTTGTGTCACATGACTGCCACAGAAATTGATCCAAATAGAAATTTTGTGGCAGAGACAGAGAAGTTTGAATCGGGAACTCCACAAAAGACACGATATTCTGAACCTGCAAATGAAACCTAGGCTTGGGGAAAAAGTTGGTGGAGTGCTTTTTTTCACAAGCCAGGTTTATTTTCTGGTCAGACGAAACTTAGTCTTGTCTTTTTTTGTCGATTCAATACACAGTTAACTTCTCTGCGATTCGTATTAATACTAATTCGGTTAACGTAATCTTGATAATTTTTTGATGGTTTAATAAATGGTATGTTTTAAAAAAATTATTTTAAATAGGCCTATGGAGATAATAATTTGTGTTGCAAAGCTAGCTGTAGTTGTTTTCATTAATCTGTGTAAAATTTTAAATTGTATAAATTTTGGATATAAGAGACTGTTATTATCGTTTACGTAATTGAATCTTATGAATGTATGATTGATTATATTATGATCAATAAAGTCTGATGACAATCCAAAAATTATTAGGAACACGAGTTAGGACGCAAGTCTGAGGAATGGGAGACTCAGAGTGAGGCAGGTATGGCGGCACTCCGAGAAGAGGCGGAAATCTTGCAGAACACTCTCCGAGAAGTGACCAGGTGTGTAGTGCAAAGTAGCGAAAGTACAAATTACGTGTTAGGGACTTAAGTTTCTTTTTTTTATATTTAAACTTTTCCGTTGCATATGTTTCATCGCAATCAGAGGTTGCTCTACGTTTTGTTTTCAAAATATAAACCGTTCATTCCTGGGCAGTGTTTTTTGGTTAAGAAATTGTATATGACAATTGGAGAACTTCTGAAAATTAATGGATGTGATTTTCTCCGCGCTCCAATTTTGTGATGTGTTATTCTTTAAATTTGAATATGAATTACACTCTGACTTAAAAAAAACTCACAAAAATTGATTTTGGATTCGTTTATATTTCATGTCCCTAGAAGCACTACCGCTTGTGTTTCTAGACAGTCCGAGGAAACACTGTGACATCATTTGTTTTTTTAATCACTCAAGTTGACAAACTCGATGTTGAAGGCGGATTTTTTTCTATTCTTTTCTGCATTTCTAAAATTCTACAAATTTTCATTGGCTAACAAGGCGCAGTAATATTTTAATTTTTTTAGTCCCAGACATTGGAACTTCCATGACAACATTGTCTTTTTCATCATTTGAAAAAAATATATACCCTTTAAATATACTCTTTCAATAGTATTAATCGTAAAGTTGCAGCCACTTTTAAATCTTTTAGGCTCGTCGCTTTTCTTAAGGCCTTCAGTTATGTTTTGTTAAACTAAGTTATTTGCATAATTGTTAATAAGAGCGGAAAAAATTATATTATTTTCTAAAACTTATATTCTTTTAACAAAGTTTGGTAAAGCAAGATGCTGATTCAACAAGCCGCCTATTTGGCTCCCCGGGTGTGGATGAAGACCTTATAGAACAAGTTGATGCATTTTTTGACGAAGCCTCTGGGCCTGGAGATTTTGCTAGAAGCGTCTCTCCGTCTAGAGCTGCACGCCTTCGCTCAGCTTCGCCGACACGATCTCGAACTCCGGCCGTCCAGGACAATGCTTTGGCTGTGGTTCAATCCTCTGTCCACAAACGGAACTTACATGTTCAGGAACTCAAAACTAAGATGGACGCCGCTAAAGAAGAGGCAGCGGTTACCAAGAAACAACTGGATGAAACCGCAAATGCCAAGAAACAACTTGAGAAAGCATTGGCAAGTGCTCGGGACGAGATTGACGCCACGTAAGTCTTGTTCTCAAACGTTTGTCTTGTGTGTTCAGCAAAGGAGCATTTTAACAAGTAACAAAAGCTCACACTCTCATAGACTGAGTTTATCATAGCTTAAGCCAGTCTTACGCAAAATTATTGTGGCCAAATGATGCATTTATAACAAGGAAGAATAGTCGATTTTCACCTAACATATATACCTTGTTCTAGCAGCGTATAGTTACAAATATTCTAACTTATAACCAATTGTTTCTGAATGCTAAAATTACGTGAATAAGCAGCTTTTAAAAGTATTGAAGCTACAATGCATCAGTTGAGACGAAAAATATATCAGAAACAACTGATGGAAATCTAACAGTTTCTTTGTTTTATCAGTATAGTTCGCGTGTTATTTAATATATTGTTGTGTTTATTATTCTATTCGATAGACGGCAAAAAGTGACTGAAGCCAGTCAGGATCGAGATCGCTTCAAAGCACATGCAGATGTCGTCCATACTGAGAAGTCGAACCTTGAGAAAGTCAGACTGTCGCTTTGTGAGCAGGTTGATAGTCTCACAACAGAAAATGACAAACTGAAGGCGGCAAACAACGAACTCCAGCGTCAAAGAGATAATCTTGAAGACGACAAGGAAGATCTAGAAAGGGAGAAAGAGAGATTGATTAAAGAGCTGCAACGATCTGCTCAGGTCATCGAGCAGCTTGAAGGTGAGGACTGCTATTTGTTTTACTGATAACGTGAGTCATGATATAGTGGTCACAGTTCTAGGTGTAGTCAAATGCTGCAGTGAAATCCCAGGACTTGTATGAACGTAGAAACTTCACAATAAGATTTCCTCCTCACGTAAAATACGCAGTTTTTCAGTGTCATCTTATTTGAATGTCACCCGTAAAGCATTTTTCTTGCATATCAGCAAAGCATCCTTGTTACATCGGACACCCAGAGCTCACACTGACCCTGCTTTTTCAGGCCCTGGAAATCCCTGGAAATTTTCAATTTAGGCCTGGAAAATCTCAGAAAACTATATTTCAAAATAGTTCGCAAACTAATCCATTTTTGTAGTTTTTATAGATGACGATCAAAATTGACGATCTTCCCTTGATCTATACAATAGTAATTTAAAACTTGTTATAAAAGTTCGCTTGTTTGTGCTCTGGAAAAGTTCTAAAAAAGTAGATAAAACCCTGGAAAACCAGTTGGCTTTTTCAAATTTTATAGGTGTATGAACCCTGGACACCTATCAAGTCTCTTCGTTTACTCTAAAACTTGAAAATGTTCTTGGTTAACTCTGATTTTACTCTAATTTTCCTTGTTGCTAAGTTTGTAATAAGGCGTTACGTATAAGTTTGTAACGTTCTTGTATGGAAAGTATCTCAGTTAACATTGTGTGTTTGAGTTACTTACACTGTGATGTTTTAGGGAAAAACTCCAGTTTGAAGGAAGAGATTGTTCATCTGAAGGAACAACTGTCACGAGCCCTGCTGGACAAGGAGGTGCTGGAGCAAGAGAAGGCTCACGTCAGCGAGACGCTCTCCAAATCTGAACTGCAGAAGGCGGAGCTTGAGCTAGAAGTGAACAAGTGCAAGTCTGAGGAAGTGGCCTTGAGGGACGCCCTGGTAAAACTGCAGTCACTAAATGAAGGTGGGTCTTTTCAGTCAGAAACAGAATGACTCTCATGTAAAGTAATTGAATATACGGCTATTAATAGAACAGTGTTTTAGCTGTTAGTGTGACTTAAGAGCGGTCTTCTTCAAAGAAATATGTGTATTTCTCTGCACCTATCAGAAAGTGATTATAATTTCAAATCAGAGCCAGAGTATGCAGCTTTTCACCTTAACCTTCAGTTTTACCAAGTGGGTGTGTTTCATTTGAAATGAAATGATATAAATGTTGAAAGATCTTGTTTTGTTATTGTCATCATCTCTGTAATTAACGGGTTTATATTCGCTAGCGGATCTTGGTTGGGAGAGACCTTTCTAGTTTTGAGAAATGAAAACCTTCAACAAGACATGCAAAGAATCATCTTTTCATGAAATTATGATGAAATGATTTCTAAATATTAAGTTCTACTTTGCTCTATATTTATACTAGATAATAAGACTTAACGATACTCTATTCTTGTGTAGTGTGTACGTTAGTGTGGATTTTATTTGATGCATGTATGTTTACTTGTTGTATATAGAGTTAAGACTTTGTAAATATCTACCGGTTTCTATTTTAATACTTCCCCAGAATAATAATATCTAGGCATACATACAGTAAATCTCGACCCAAATACATAGTTTAATTTCACTAATGTAAACCAACTTCCAAGCATTTTTAGCTTACAAGTTATTTTTGGAAGTTGGTACCCCTAAACATGTAACAAAAAACACTGTGTAAAATAATGTTATTTTTAATTTATGGCAATAAGTGGTACAAATAAATTTATTATTATTATTATTATTTTCTTTGAATTTCTATCGTGCTCTTTCTGCTTCCCTCAAGGACTGGGTCAGGATAAGATTGAGCTGAACAGGATAATCCGCCAGATGGAGGCTGAAAAGACACATCTTGGTCAGGAGAAACGGGACCTTGAGGTTGAGAAACATAGCATTCGTCAAGAACTTATCCGCGTGGAGCAGGAAAAGGTGGACCTGGACACAGAAAAGACCACCTTGGACCAGAACCTGTCCCTTTATGAACAGACTCGCGAGTCTCTGGAAAAGGAGCTCATAGTTTCAAACCGCGAGCGTGCCGAGCTCACAGAAGCCTTAAACCAGGTAGAGATTTACTGTCATGTGAACATATATCTGTCTGCGTGTGTGTCTTTCGGTGTTCCCCTAACATGTTTGAGTTTTTATCCAAAGAAAAAGTGTAAATGTCAAGTCTGGGTTGTTTAAAGCCTGGCATAGTGAATCGAACGTTGGAAAATCGAACTCAGTCGAACTCAATCCATGGATTGATCGGCAATCGAACCAAATCGAACACCAAACTTTGTGTGAGTTCGATTTCCGAACCAATCGAACTTAATCGAACAAATCGAACCCAATCGAACTCCATCAATTAGATTGTGTTCGATTGAGTTCGGCAACCAAACTCAATCGAACTCAATCCAACGATTGAGGTCACGTTCAGTTGGATCAGTAAATATAAATTCGCTTGATAAGGCTTATGTTGTGTGGTCTGCACGCTTCGTTACTGTACCCCAACTCTGGTAAACCTATGCATACAAAGCAAGCCCATCGAAAACAGGTTTCTCTCATCCTTTTTTATACTGATTATTCAATAACAAAAACCAACTGTCCATGGCAGTGAAAAAAACAGAGCAAAGTAGAACAAAGCCATCATTATTGTTGCGTATTAAGGTAACTTGCAGTAGCAAAACGACAACTTGAAGCGTTACTTTCATAAAAAAGTACGAGCAAATTACTAATAGCGACACTGCATGGCAACGGTATAAAACAGCTGGATAATTATGAAAAATAATTTTCTAACAATATATAAGATTCTTTCAAATTCATCGAGGACAATAAAAAGTGATTTGGAGAGAAAAAGGTTTAGAAGCATCAGTATGTTGAAACTCTGGGAACATCTTACTGTCATGATAGAAAGGATAAATAATAAATGAACAATAAAATTAAGTTTTTCCTCAGGTCAAAATGAAAGTAGACAAGCGAATGATCCTGTAGATTGATTTCTAGAGCGTCGATGATTATCTTGTCCTGCAAAAGCATTTACAGGCCACAGGGAAGCAACCAGTTCACGTTGAAGGTGACCTAATTGTCCGCGTTCGTTTAAAATTCAAAAAGCTCGGCCTTTCTCACCTATTTTCTTTAAAACGTTGAAATTTTTATCCTCTTTCACGTCAAAGCTGCAATCCTGGTAGCCTTTTACAACGCATTTAAAGCTAACAACCCACAGCGCATCTG
>JAOEJH020310369.1:0-19288 GCA_025448215.2 Palythoa grandis
CCTGAATTTTTGCTTTTGTTTTTGTTTTTTTTGAATTTTTGAAACATCACAGTTTTTTTTTACTTTAAGTATTCTCGGAAAAATCAGAGAACAGATCAAGCGTGTTTTCATGAGGAAAATATCTCTGAAATAAGTTGCAGTTAAGTAAATCGATTAGAAAGCTCAGTTTTTAGTTCCTGTGATAATAACTTAGTCTCTAAAATATAAAAGGATTTGCTTTGATAAAAAGACCAAATAAATCCCAGCTTTACAAAATATACGTTCTTTGAAAGCGCCGCTTATGATAATGTCAACCGCTAAAATCTTTGCTTAAAAAGGGTTTTCTAAGTTAAAGACTTGGAGATCAAGTTGATTAATGTACAGCTCATTAGAGTATGCCTTGAATTCAGCTATTCCAAAGATTTAACCCGTTTCCGGTGCAACAAAACTGTTAATATCAATGCTTGGAGAAAATGGAGGAGGCGTCAGTATTCCCGGTTTATTAACAGCTGAATTTGCTCAAATATTATCGAAAATTTGAGCGGCACTTAAGAAATTACTGCTGGTCTTTAGAATAATTGGATAGTTCAACTCCAAATATTGTGATGTTCTTATCAACCAGCTTAATCAACCTGTTTATTTCACTCGGTCGGAAGTGTTATGAAATTACTTATAACTTAGTGTGTATTTTTCGTTTTAAATAATTACATTGGTGATTTGAAATCTAGCATTTTAGAAGACTTACTTCTTTTGGCCAATTTTGTTTTTCATATAGACATAGTGTTTGATCTATAGCTACTACTGATTTCCTAAAAAAACTAAACCACTTAATGTGAAATTTTCACTTTTAAATTTTTTTAGATAGAGAAAATTAAAGCATACATTATTAGTAAATCAGTTAATACTCGATGTCCGTTTTATTTTCAACTTAAATATAAATTGTTTTGTGCACAAATTAATATCGCATTCAAAATCAAGTTTTTCTCCTGTATTATAGTTTCGTTTGTGTCCAAAACGAAGTCATTTTTATTTAGATTTTATTGAAAAACTTTTCCTTTCAATTATGCATTTGTGTATCCCGCGAGGCAAAGATAAAAAGCCAAATTTCATTCCGGCTCTAGGCTAATAAAAATGTGAAAGTTTATTATTCTGGTTTCCTGTTTTTGTTTTAGAGCAAAATATTAAACTCGTTCTTTTTGGTTAACTCGAAGCTGGTCTTTGCTCACTAATCTTTTAATCCAAAGAACATAAAACTAGTGATTAAAAATGCAAACACATGAAATTCTTCGAAATCTCAAAATCTGAGTTTAAAGGAGCGAGCTTTAAAGAAGATAACTTGAAAGAATAATAAAGGCTACACTGATATTTCAGCGAAATGCTTCTTTACGCTGACTGGATTAGAAAAATGTGTACCTCGGCAAACGACAGAACAAAATGTTGACCTCGATGTTGTTTTGTTTAAACGCGGAAAACACGCTATTTTCTGCTCGAACAATTTAATGAATTCCATCTAATCACAAGAAAAGCAACCTTGACTAACTTTCTCTAGAAGCTAGTATTTCGACTTTGTAAAACAGAAGTATTATTAATATAATGTTCCGAGTCATCTATTTTTAAAACAAACATTGTCCAATCGCAATTAAGGACACGGATCACGTGGTTGATTGGTAATAAAATGGCCAAATTAAAATATCTTTACTAAAACACTTAAGTCTTCTTTCGCTCTACATACTACTGTTGTATTGGGCCGATGTGCAAGAAAAAACCACGTTGCAAAACATAGAGCGAAGTAGTTGAAAAAAGGCGTCAGATTTTTCTTTTTTTTTTTGCTGATTCACAATCATTTTATCAAACTGACAAGAACTAGTTTTTGGAAATAATAAGCTCACTACTATATGCTCTATTAACCTTTAAGCTGCATTTGCTTTCTTCAGAATGTTTTCAAAGTAAGCTATAAGCGTCAAGTTGTAGTCTGTTTCGAAGAAGTAATACTTACTATATAACAGAAACAATTAGAATAAATTTCTACGCGCGCAACATGGACTCAAGACCTGGCTTCAAACGAGGTAAGTAGAACTCTTGATTTATTCAGCACACAATTTTATTGTTGTGTCACGTTTGCCACTCAAATATCCTTTTTAATTTTCTATGAAAAATTTTAAAAATTGAAACTAAAAACGATGATTTTAGATGCTCTCTAGAGCGCTAAATTTTGACAGCTATAAGCTGAAACAAACAACTTTGTTAATGCAAGACTGTTTATATACATCAAGCTGTTACTCGCTTTCAATATTTCAGAAAATGTTTTCTAAGTGCCAGAAAACTGTGAGCTTTTTTAAAACTTGATATTTTTTTCAAAGTCTTTCAGCCTTCTCTTGTATTTTCAGTTTTTTCAAAGTTGAACTAGACAACGTTAATAAGCTAAGGTCTTAGCAAAGGATATCAACGATTAAACGAAATATATCATTAATAACTGCCTACAATAAAGAAATGTAACAGCACACAAAAATATTTAACATCACAGCAGTTTTATATCTTCCGTTGAATATTGTCATCGAAGTATTGATATAGGTGATTTATCACTTCTAATCGGTGAGTGCTGATATACCAGGCTAGCAATTTAGTACATATGGTACGCCTATGTAGCGATGATGAGTTATTTCGCAGCATTGGTACAAGTTCGTTTATCACATCTCATATAAAAGCAACCATATAAAAGCAAATTATAACTTGGAGAAATAAAATAACGGTCTCAGTAGCACATTGGTTTACTGAAAATATCTGTATCTGACAAAGTTTTTCGAATTCAACTCACTTTGACAATAATCTCACAGGTTTTACAATAAATCTCACTGATTTTGGTGTAAAACATAGACATTAATTTCAAAAAGTAAGCAAAACACGAAACTGATTAACAAGTAAAAGAGAATCTTATTTGAGGTTAAATATTGCAAGACTGCTCGATTACTCATCATGAAAGTACATTTTTAGAAGAGGAAGGAAAAATTTCGAATTCTCGGTATAAAAAACTGAACACATTCAAGTTGCTCCAACGGATGAATTTTAACCTAAATCCAACATTTGCATTAAACACTTGAAGAGAGTTGTAACGGGGAACTGAAAAGGACGGTTCGTCACATTGAGAGAGAAAAATATTAATAAATTCTTGGTGTAACGAATTACGTAATGTTTCAATGACAAAAGTGTGTATTCTGTTTTAGGATGGCCGGGAGAAACTAACGAATAAAACTGCGGGGAAATTTTATCTCAATTTTACAGATTTTCTGTATATGTAAGTGAGTGAGTGTGTCGTGAGTGCGCCGTAAATGATCTTGTATGATTTGACATTCACATTTATACCGGCCCAGTATTAACTCGGCTGAGTTTGACAGCTACACTTGCATTCGTACTATACATTATTGTTAGTACACTATGCTAAAAAGATGGCTTGATTTAGTTGGAAAAGCTATGAAACTATTAAAAACCTAGCTGTTTTTTATGCCAGATTAAACTCACTAGAAAATAGAAGTTTATTTTATATCTATTTGAACTCACATTCTAGATACTGCGAGTAACGCCTTGAATGGAATCCGTTGCTAGTTTATCTACAGACTTGAGTTGCGTTTGAGCAAAATTTTCCTTAACACAAGGGAGCTATTAGCAAAATGCAAAAACAAACATTTTTTTTATTAAAAAAATGCTTGCTTTTACATGGCAAACCAACCGCGTATACCTCACTGGGTTATTAAATGCTCACTGTGTATTCCTATAAATACACGGTTCATGGCAACTATAGATGCTTAGGGAAAATTGTGATCATATCCGATTATACACATCCAGCGCTTTGTGTACCGATGTATGACTGACTGGATTAAAGCAATTTTTCTATAAAATTGACAAGAACTTAGCTAATAAAATTGATTCAACAGCCAACAATCTGCATGAAAATTTTGTTTAACATTTTCTGCCGCTTTTCGAATTTATAATGAAGAGTTATTTTCTGGGTGCAAAACGGAGCATAACTTGATCGCTTCTCATTAGTATTGTTTTCTTGTAAAGCAAATTTTAAAACGAAACTTTATCGATATACTTTGCGTAAAGTGGAAATTATTTTTTGTTCTTATTTATAAACCATTTCGGTTATTTGCACAATAAGGAATTTGTATCTAGGCAGCACGCACCAATGAATACTTAATTTTTTAAAAACAAAAAGTGATAACTATGCAGTTGAGACTAAAGTCACACGTATTTTCAATGATTACTGAAGTATATTATAGGCTTTTCGTAGTTCGTTGTGCTTCATTTATTGTTAGTTTTTAGTTTCAAAGATTACCAACTTAAGATGTTGAGTAAGAAATTTCATAGTTAAAACTTAAAGGAATCGATTTTTGGAAAGCGTTTTAATAGTCGAACTTTGGTCTTATTTTTCCACAATATGCCTAACCAAACAGTAACAAGGTCAAAACTGATAGTTGCTTATAATTTTATTAATTTCAAAACTAAAAACCTAAATCATAAAAAAATTCTATTTAGCTATTTTAAAACTATTTATCCTTTTCTATGGAACGAATTGCACTTCCAGCTATAAAATAGGACACATTTTGTACTTCCAGCTTTAAATCAGGAACTTTTTTCATACAGAAATAACTAAAGAACTGGTATGACTCACGAAATTAATTTTAATTAGCAAGGTTCAGATCTTATAGTGAAATTGACCAATATTTCTTGCTAGTGAAATCCAAGATGCTGATGTTAAACTATTTGTCAAAACTCATGAACAGCGAAAATGCTGTACAGTCGCAAAATCTGAAAACTAAGACGAAGAACTTGCAGCCAAAATGTCTGCATTGACCGAGTATGTACTTGCAATTAGAAGGCCGATTATCATAACACTTCAACATTTAGGCGCCACATCAGCTATTTGCTTAAAATGTTTTTAAAAGAGGAAATTTTTGGAGAAACAAAAACTACACCTAGAATTTTACAAAAACAAAAATGAAATAAGAAATGCGCACGCAACAAACTAAATATACTAGTATAGAAATAAAATGTTGATAGAGCACTAGACGCCAAAGTTGATTATATGAAAAGAACTGCACCAAAGTTCGGAATTATAAGACCAACTTTCAGTTACATTATAAAGAACTGAAAGGGAAAAAGTTATCAACTATCGGTGCTTTCTTATCAAGTTGGCTTTTAATAATATGCTGTTTTCTGTTTTCGTTTAAATATTTCCGAGGTGACAGCGAGTTCGTGCGGTTGTATTTCTCATTCAGGGAAGCAGTTAGAATTAAAGAGAGAACTCCGCACCTTCAGCCGTACAGCTAAACATAAATGTCTTAATAAAGTACTAAGTTAAGAAAACAGTTTAGGAGTTACATATCCTCATATAGATTTTTATGTGTGTTTGTCGTTTTATTAAGAATGGAAGTTGCTCGCTGGCCGTTACACCTGCTAGTAATACGGAAAGCTTTTCTTTACACCTGTACGCTAAATGCTACTCGAGGTAACCGATTATAACCAAACTGCAAAAAAACAGACTGGTTTTAATTTCGGGAACCGTTTCACACCAAGGCGTGAGATCGCACTCTATTCTTGAAGTAATTGAGTTCTTGCTTGCCTGCCGTGAAAGGGACAGTGTCTAGTGAGTTAAGTGCACAAATTGAACAAATCCTTTCATTTATGGTTGTGAAAGCAACCACACGCGTTTGACTTAGTGTATCGAGTTTCGCGTGATTGTTAACCAGTACTCTTGCCATAGAAATTGTTAAGTGATTGAAACTAAAGAAATTCGATAGTGTTGAGAGAACATGACTATAATGAAATTTCAGTTAGGCACGGCTTAAACTGCTCAGGCCTATTAAAAAAAATTAATTACACAACTTGACGTGTATTTAAAGCAATAATGCCTCGGCGTTCTAATATTGACTATACTCCTACACATGCAAAGAACAAGATTTTGAAGGTGGTGGATTTTCGAGATGTTTCACGAAGTTCTTGTTCAGTACTAACTGAGAAGTTACTGGCCCTTGCAATCTGAGCGAGTCATATACAAATTACTTTTTGATATTTGTTTGTAAATCTAGTGTTTTTATTTTGTAAGAAAGCTGCCAGTATTCATACTTATTAATATATTCTGCTTCTAAGAATAACGATATAAAAATAAACACGAGAACTAACCAGCTTTGTAGCCCTGCTCCTGTACGTTAGTTCATATTCATAAATTTTCCTTGCTATTGACAACTGAGCCTTAAATACATTTGTCCCTCAGAGCTCGAGGCAGCTGGAAAGGGAGTTTCGTTGGGAGCCGACTAAGTTACCACCTTGTGAACACAAACTAAAACAATCCGGAATCTATTTATGGTAACCAGTTTGAAAAGAAGATTTTAATACACTTTTAACCTACCCGGGGGATAATCGCCCTGTTTCGCATGCAGTGTAAATACGTTTTCACTGTATACCAAGAAACAACGCAACTTAACCAAAAAAAGTTTATTGCCAAAATTCTTCGCAGCATGATGATCTGCTAATCCAATCCTGTTTGTCTCGTGATCACAAAAGGGCGGAAATTCTATATCAAAGTAATAAATTCACCCAAGAAACTTGGCAACAGTTTCAAAAGGATCAAAGTGAAATATTTTGCTCAGGTGAACAGACAAGCTGCTTGCGACAGTCAAGTCGCTAACACATCCCAAATGTCTGTTTGGTTCTCAAACTTGCGCGAAAACTGGTAAGTGTTTAATTTGATCGATGTCGTGTTTTGGATTTAAAGTAGGCATTTGTGGAAATAGCACCACTGATTAAAATGCTTTTTGCACAATTGCTTAAAACGCTAAGGAAAGTTAAGTTCGGCTCGGTGAATCGGTATTGGTAGAAGTGGACTTACAAGGCTGCTAAACCACCATTTTTCTTACTTAATGGACTTCAGCGAAGGACTCTACAGCCATAGGAAAAAAACGTTTTCGACTGAAAACATTTAAAGGTAAACGTTAAAAAATAAAAGTTAAAAAATTGATTTGATTTATCACGAAATAAAATTCTGTAAGCTAGTAAACAAAGGTTTTTCAAAGCGAAACTTACAGGAGACTACAAACGACACGTTTGAGGTGTACATTCAGACAGTGGCTAGTGTATTAATGCATAATAATTTTTCTTAATGTCTTCAAGCTGATATCACGCTTTTATTTGTCAAGCTTAGCTAATTCAGCAACATTGAAGCTTGTCTCTGGTGACATACGACGAAAAACCGAGTTTTGGATAGAATTGTATATGTTATATCTGAACTGTTCGGCAGTGAAAAATTTAATTTGCCCGCGGATACTGAATGGTTTCTGTTAAGCTAAAAAAACTTGCCGTCTCTGGGTCAATTTCAAATGCGTTTTTAAGCCAAGTCTATTAATTGTCAAGTCTTTCATTCGTGCAACTTGTAATAAACTGAAGTTCCTCCATTTCTCTTATGATCGTGTCATATAGCTTTTACCAAAAGCGTATAATTAAAAAATGAAAAATTGGCGCTGTTATTTGTAATTAGGAAATATCAAGAACTGACACTTTAGTAAACTTTGATTCTGATCCAATATTTTAAAATCGTTTAGCATGCATGAAATCGAATTTTAAATGCAAAATTATGTTAAAAAAAAGCATTTTGAATCCATGCCATTTTGGCTAGTTTAGACTTCCCGAATCTTAGAACAATGTAAAACTGGGACCTTTTTGTGTTGTTCTATTTAACTGACAACTTTACTATTCATCAGAACGTTTCGGTGTCCAGGAAACCATTCTTTGTCTCTCATTATAATCACTCGAAAGCGAAGATATATCTATCACAATAAAAACGATGCTTGGTTGTGACAATTGCTTATACATTGTAACAACAATACCTGTATAGAAAGTTTTTATCGTGAACTTGTCCAAATTACAATTTCTCCATTTCTCTTCTTTTTGTTACCGGAGGATGCAATTACGGCTTGTTGTGAGGGCAAGTTTGCCTTTTTAAACAAACTGAGTGGGTTTGTTTGAAGACGGTTTCATAATTGCCCTGTTTCCTTAATGCTTTACTCTGCTTCAGTGACACGTCTATGCCGAATAGTTTTTGCAGAAATTGTCTCGGTTGCCCGGACAAATAGGAAGAATAAAAGAAAAATCAATACTTTGTTCTTACCATTTATTTCAACGAAAAAAAAGATTGCTTTCCCAAACCATTTTAAACTGCGAAGTTAAAAGCTAACCGAATGCAAGCTCCTTCCAGTTTTAAAACACAAATGACGAATACAATACCTTAGCAATGTGCTCGATGAAAAATAGGCAGTATTTATCCAAAGTTAAATCTTTTCTATTTCCATATATTAAATTTATTGAATATATAGTCAGTTAGCGCGTGTTAAAATTGCCTAATGAAGTTCTTTTAGATCTTTTGCGATCTGTTACTGGTTTTTCGCCTCGCTGTTGTCACCGATTACGTTTAAAGCAAGTTCAAAGAACAATTTGAATTCTTTTGGCAGCTTACCACAACTTGGTAACGCTCTTTGGAACTGATGTGCTGTTTATCTGAATTCCCGCTTCAAAAGAAACGAACCAGCTTTCTGATTTCATCGCCGAAATTAAAAAGATATTCCACTCCCGTTCCGTGGCATTTGATAACTAAAGTTCAAAGTACTACAAAAGTCTCTTTTTAAAAAAACAGTTGCATTCAAAAATTATGCAGTGAAATGTTTCACGCATATAACGTCGGTATTAAAAACGAAAACACATAATTTGAAATAAAAAGTGAAATACTCAATAAGTTCGACTGACAACTCTCTGGATTAAAACTGTTGTGGCAAGGAAGTGGAACAAAAAAATTCCACAATGTCAGTATTTTTTAAGTCCACCTTAACAAATCGTCGGAGATCTCTCTTCGTTTGGCTGAGCAATTTATTCTGACAAATGTGTTTTATGTTGTCAAATGGCAGGTAAATGAGAATCACCGGACTGCTCGCCTAAATAAATTGTTTTTAGACTCCCCGAGTTCACGTTGATTGATAGATAAAGCCATGCACCTGCGTGCTTGACGTCTGTATGCAGTATTCAAAGATCCGTTAGATAAGTGAAACTTCAGGGTTTAAAGCTAGCTCTCACCCGTTAACTGATCTTACATCTTTTAAACAAGTATTTCTTTTTTTATGCTAAACTGAAATAATTTGTTCGATTGGGTAGCCAGTCGTTTCGTGAGCAGAAATATACTACGCATATTATGCAGCTCGCGAATTTTGTATCTCTCTCAATAATCAGATTAAAAAGGTAAATATTTAGATATATCACTCGTTCATGGTTTTTCCAGCGTTCTATCGAGTATTCGAGAAGACGACACAGACATTTCTAGAAAATAAATACCACATATTTAATAAAATGATCCTATGGCCAAAAAAGTGCTTCAGGATTTGATCAATGGCCGAGTTCGAGTTGTCATTTAGTGACTTAAGGCAGTTGATTAGGCCGCTGTTCTCTCCAGCTGCGGCGAGCAAAGTCTAAGAAAATGACTGATTTGCATCGCATATGGCATAAAACTTAGATCAAAGATAAACGAGAATCCACTTTGCGCTCAAACAAACCCTCCCCGAACTTATTTTGCGAAAATTCTTGATAAGAGAAATAACTTTCCATTCTTGATTTGAAAATTAAATATACTGCCATTCACAAGACTAAATACCGCTTCCAAAGAAAAGAAACAACATTATTAATTTTAGTTGTTGGCAATATTTATACATCGGGTGGACATTGGTGTGTTTTATATATATTTCTAGCTTTTCTGAAGAATAAAGTACATTTTCTTAGCCTTGATATTGAGTTGACAAGTAACATCGATTTTTAAAGGCAATTTAGAAATTTTCACACGTGCGATCATTAAAAATCCCTTTATGTACTTCTATATCTTTTATTCGTATTTGCATACAAAACTAAAAGGTTGCTAAATGACTTCTTTTGAGTTGAAGACTGTATGTATGCAAGTTTTTCGACGCTCATTAAGAGTTGAGGGTAATATTTCCGAAGGCTGGCTCAAATAAATGAATGAATGACTGCACTTGAAAAAACGAGGTAGGTTTCTCTCTTTATATTTTTTGAAACTTCATGAAAAAAACCCACCCAAACAACTTGAAACTTGTAACTTGAATAAATGGCTACCGTCTTTAGTTTTTTCGTAATCATCTCATTATCCCCTCACGAAACTGGAATGGTGCTAACACACAAATCGAGTCTGGTTTTAGAGAGTATACTTATCAAGCGTAAGTTTCGCTCTACCTTTCAGTTCCAGCCAAGATAAGATATATTATTTCTGTACGATCGACACGAAGATGTAAATGAAAAAAGTGGCATGTTTATACACAAGCAAAGGCTTGTTTAACGAACTGGGTCCTAAGATTGATAACTCGTAATTAACGAATAAACTTCGACTAACTTGAAGAAGACCGAACAGGAATTTATAAGCTGGTAACAATTCCTTTGTATACTCACAGTAAAAACTTCAGCCATTTCAATGAATAAACTCAAACAATGCATCGAATCGGCATGCAAGTTTTTAAAGCAATACTGACAACTCGCCACGCGTTCATAGTTGCAAACGAGTTCTTTAAACAACTCAATTTATATGCAATTCTGTGTTGCGCCGCGGAAGCAAATTATTTCATTAAATCTTACGAAGGCGTAATTCAAAATTTTCCGGCTGGTGGATACGTTTTAAGGATCAAAGTAGTAAATGTTCGCTCTTCATGGAGGAATACCTTCCCGACTTGTCTGCCGTTGTGACTGTTTTTCGTTTTTTCAACGAGTGCAGTTTACGGAAAAGTTCTTTCAGTTTCAGTGTAGTAAAGTAGAGATAATCTGTGAAGTAAACAAATTTACAATCACGGTTTCAGTTTGTACCAAATATTGTGAATTCCCGTGTTTATATAAGAAGTTTGTCTCCGTACAATCTTCCATCCAGCTGTAATGAAAACTTGCGATATCACTGGCGTATTATTGTATGAGTTTGCCTTAAAAGCATTAAAGATTTTAAGTTTATTTCAACTGTGTTGTTACATGAAAGAAAAAGATCATTTTGGAAGCAATTATGGACCAAAATGCGCCCCAAGAACCGAGTGAAGGGCTTTATATGTTTGAGATAAAGTTATATTCATCTTTTGAATATTAGCTAGCTGTGGAAAAGTGCGCTTACTCGATGTAGCGAGTGTTTTCATTTTTCAAACAAAAGGCGTGTACTTCTGATTAATTTCGTTTTATTAACAATAATAATACAATCACTGCTGGAAACAAAAGATAAACCAGCTGCAAATTTAAGTTTGAGTTTGAAAACCATCATTATAGAAATACGGCAAATTGTAGGCGTTTTTTTTTCTTGAAACACTTTTAAATCTAGCAAAAGTTACTAGAAGACAAAACTGCTGTTTTTAGAGAAATAATAACTTATGGGTGGAGTAAAGCAGTTCTCTCAAATGGAAAAAGGAAGATATACCTGCATGTGTCTTTTTGTTTTTGACTCATCTTCTGGATTTAAACCAAGTCAATTTCGTTTAACGCAAAAGCTATTTGCACCCTGTGGTTTCACAAGATATTAAACTTCGGAACAAAAGTTAAGAAAATCGAGGAAACTTTGATTGTTTAAAAATAAAATCACAAAACTTTGTTATATGAGTTTTTAGCTGCATAAATTTATTCTTTTCAAGACTATCGTAGGTATTGTTTTGATAAAAGATTGACACATCCGAAAGACACAAGCATTCATACTGATTATTTCATGTCGGATAATTCTTTTCGACTGCACTTGATACACCGTGAGTCTAAACACTAAATGTAATCTTCTCGCACTTTCCTCTGGGGGAAATTGATTAAACTAAAATCTTTTATTTCGGCAAAAAGGAAAGCCTGAAAATTATAGTTGTCGAGCGTTTGAGGCTGCTTCTATTCGGCAACGTTTCCGAATGCTTTGTTTCAAACACGTAATTTTGAAATTAAATCGCCGACGGCCCCCGCTCAGATCTCCGCAAGAGAACAGCTTGATAAATGATAAGAATGGAAGAAAGTATTCAGGGTTTTATCAACAATAGCTTTTATGGTTTATTCCCGAGTGTAAATAGGCTTTAATTAGCATAGAAATTGGCTTCTTGGAAATTTAAGGCCACTTCCTGATTTTTAATAATATTCTATAAAAAGGAAACTTAATAGATTTCTAGTGTTTGATTTACGCTTTTGAGGGAGTAAATTAAGGCAAAATCAAATAAAAAGTAAACCAATTTTGAACAAAGTCTTGAACTTGTTAAAGAAAATCGGGGTGCGGCAAAGTTGGGAGATGTATTAAGTAGCATGCTATAAACAACGTTATTGAAACTCGAGGAAAGTCAGTCATTTGAGAAACAAATTGGTTTGTTTATGACCAGCGAAGTAAAACTGAGCACTCTAAAGCTGATTTAAAAACGGCTCAAAATTTGTTTCAAAGCAGCCCAGTATTGCTAGTTCTGCTGTAAGTAATACTTTTGAGACATGTACATACATTTTGTGGTGATGTTAAAATCGCTAGAGGGTTTTTGCGTAAGTTAGTTGAATTGTTTGAACTGACATCATCGAACAACCCCGTGCACTTTCAGGAACGCATTTGGATTGAATTGTTGTATATCGAGAAACAAGCGGTTCAGGTTTAAAAATATAGATAATTGTGAACACTAAAGGCATTGATCTTTAGGTAAGAAAAAGACAAAACATCCGTGAAAAGGATGACCACCATTATCGAATGATAATTTGTGTATTTCGTCAAAACGATACAGGGCGAAGCCTGGTGGAAAACAATGTCAGATTCGCAATTTTCGCCTCCTCACTTTCAGCTTTAGAATTTCATATCCGCTGCCTTTTGACGAAGTAGACTCTCTATTTAATAAATATTTAGCAACGGAAACTCCCTACAAAAACAGGTGACTAATTGAAAAAGATAGATTGCTGCTTAGTGGCCGGAAAATCAAGTTTGGTGTAATTGGTTTCGAGCGAAATTTGTATTCTGTTATGCAACGTTGATCATAGCACACAGACTGCTTACGCTAAAAAATTTTTAAAGTCATATAGTAGGAGTTTGATTTTTTTTCGACTTCTGATTATCATTTTATCCAGATAGAACAAGCACTATATTTTTGTTTGAAAACTTATGACTACATTTATATAATCAACCTCGTTAAAAGCAAACCAAGTCTTGTCTTATTGTTTCTTGTGAGTTCGTTTGCATGTCAATCGTTGGAGCTAATTTAAAATTTAATCTTCCTTCAAGCTAATAACTTCTTGCAGTTTCAAATAATTTTTCAACGCCATTCCGAAAAGAAGTTAAATGATTCGCTTCCCTTGAGTTGTTTTGGGTAGGAATATTTTTCATTAAATACAAAACTTGTCCGGATGTTTGTAATATTACTGCAGATATTAAGCATCTATGTTGGACTTCAGTTGTTGCCAGCAGCAGGTTGCTCAAAAAATAAAAACCCTGAAATTGTGTTAATGTTTTGGAGTGGGAAAACTGGTTTTAATCACTTCGAGCCAATATTTGTCTGAAGCTTACAAACGCGCCAGCAAACATTTTGCGCATGCGCATTATAAACAAACTAATGACTTATCATCTCGTGAGAAAAGAACAAGGGAAAGGTAGAGAACTTGGTGTGGCATTATCGGGGAAAATCTTTTACATCTTCCGGCTGCCTGGCTAGTGAGCATAATGTTAACTGTTTAACAACAGAAGCTTGGCACATACCACGGTATTGTTAAACTAGGCTGGCTTGATTATATTTTCCTGTCATTTGCCTCTCGAGTTAAGTGAAGTGTGCTGCGGACTTCAGTTGTAGAGGTCGCCGCTCAAGGTGCAAATGAAGCGTGAGAGGAAAAGGCACAAAGTGTTCTTTCACTTTCCATGAAATGCTTTTGAAGCTCTGACAAAATTCGGTAATTGTGGAAAAAATTACAGTAGAAAAAGTTAACCCATAAGTTAACTCTGCATTGCTGTAAAAAAAAATGATCCTTGGCGATTTGCAATTTATTCGAGTGTGTAAAGTCTTTTACCGTTAAAGTAAATTTTGCGGAAGTCTTGCTTAATTAAGTTGACAAGATAATACAATACTTTGGTTCTGGAAACTTGGAAACAACTCGTGCAAAAGTTTTTGAAATACAGTTTAGAGAAATGGTATTTGAGTGTGCAAATGTGGTTACAGACAATCCTTTTCACTAAAACAGTTAAATTTGTGCAAAAATTGTTTCTCTAAATTTGATATTAACCCAGTGTCAAAATCTTGTTGGTTATAAGAACTTCCGTGGACTTGTTGCATGGACAAACTCGGAGGTACCAGCTATATTCCAAATCCTCTGCGCTCCCCTGCCTTGATGGTTCTGGCATCTACAGCTGAAGCTGCTCGCACTTCAACTTCTCCTGGTCCAATGAGTGAATATCATTCTATATACTCTTCTTCCAGTGGGCGATATCTGGACTCGGAGACAGTCCACAGGATGGCATTTAGCTCTTCCCCATACCAACACCGACCACAGTTTGCACTATACCATGGACAACCAGGAGAACATTACTCTGACAGAGTCCAACAAGAATATAGTTCACATTTCCTACAGCTTCACCCACATTTAGCAGGAAGTCTGTTGCATGCTAAGAGCGGTGGGCCAGGTGCATCCTTTCATGGTACTGGGGCTTTTCGTAGGGTAGGACCAGCTCATGACCATTCATTTCCTTTCCACCCACTGCAACACCAAAGGGGTTTGTTGGAGAGGGATCAGCATCTAGAAGAGAATCGTTTTGCAAACACTGTTAGTGACAGTGAGGGTAGTACAGATAGACTGTCCAAAGAGAGGGTTTCACCTCATAGTCCTGATGGGGTTTTTGAGGAATGCCCAAATGGTGAACAGGGTGATGACTGTAGTCCACAAAGTGCAGCATCCTACGATTATGAAAATACCGGAGCAAGAGTAAAGGAAGTCAACACAGCAGTTGTGAAAATGGAACAGGTTGAAGATGGGAAGTGTGAAGAGAAAATAAATGATCAAGAAACCGTCCTCGAAAAACGTGAGTTGACAACTATTTTGATATTAGCTAAAAGCTTGACTGCTTGAGTTTGTTCTACTGCCTCTGCTGTTTTCAGTTGGGTTTATTTTGGAGATCTAAGCAAATGAAACAGCAGACTGTTTCATGAGGGATTTTATGATTCATGTTGCATTAAAAGTACTCCTGTGAAATGGCCAATAATAATCACATGTCTAGATAATTTTAGCTCCATTTAAAATACAAAACACCCAGATTAATAAAAAAGCAAAAAAGAGCTTGGTTGAAAGCTGTGACAGGAAAAACTGAGAAATTCTTTCTTTAAGTTAATAGAAAAAACAATTCTGTCTCACCTTTTCAGTGGTAGATTATACTGAACACTGTTTCCTCTGACAATACCCATCGATGAATATGGTATTTCTATTAAATATTTTATTTTAAATGATTCAGTTGTACTTTCAGTCAAATCTTACATGTTAGATTTTTTCCTCTAGTGATATAGCTAGAAAATAGTTTCAATATTACGTTAAAGCAATGAATAAAACTAGGCTGTTTTTTTTAATTTTGATGATTAGCACTAATGCTCTAAAACAGAACATGAAGCTTTTAAAATTTATTCAGTTAGATTACATATAAAATCAATATCATTTGAAATACTGTTTGGATTTAGGTTGCACTGTGTATGTTTTTGTGAAACTCTTATCGTATGAGAAGAATCAGAACAGTAACATATTCTAAACACTTTAAGCCTCTTGTTCTCATGGCTGTTCATTTCCCAAGCACTTGGTTTTGAAGTTTACTTTAAGCTGAGTTTAAAGTAAATATCAAAATGGAGTTCCCATTGCAAAGAGTTTGCAGATTAATGAAGAATTAAATTTAGAAGATTTTTTTTCTCTAAACTAACTCGGTGTTTTTTCGTTCATAATCTTCCATCAAATTGTTCAGTTTTAAGTTAGCAATATAAAAAATTTAAATTTCAGCGAAAATCACTCAGGTAAACAAGATAATGACAGCTTTGTAAGACATGACTAGTTCCTGTTTCTCATTATGAGGTGTAAGTTTCCATTTTGAATGAATAAATTAGTGACATTTAAAGCAAAAAACTTGACAAATTATAATTTTAATATAAAGTAACAAAAACCTCTAGTGCATTATTTGTTGTTGTTTTAGAGTCTTAAAAGCCTACTTTTAGTTATTTTTAGTTTCTGTGTGCAGATAACTTATTTATAAGTCTAAATTCTGAACAGCCACTTTGAGAACAAAACACTATTGATGAAAAAGCTTTAGACTGGTGTTCATATTGATCAATTCATGTCAATTGTAAATATTGAGAATTGTTTAGAGATCCTGATGGGTAATATACTCCCTGAGGAGTCTTCGACATCTGTTTGATTTGCATAAGAATTAGAAATACTGCTGGCTTTTCTGAGTTGCTACGGCATCATAAAATTATCCTTTTTGACTCTTTTGTTTTTGGGAAAAGTAGGGGTACATTTCATTTTTGTTTTAAGTCCCTGAGGTGATACAAAATTACTTGCTGTAAATGAACTATCGCTAAAAATGTCCATTGTAAAACCTGGAGGAGTTGAATTAAGTTGTTGCTTTCTTTATTTCTCATGTAAGATTTTTAATGTTGACTTAGGATGTCATTGACAATTTTTATCTTCCCCTCTCCCCTAAAAAACAGAAAAACATTTAAGTATCGTACAGTCTTGAAATTAATCTGCTGTGTTTTTAAATTGTTTGTACTATTGCGGCCTTTTTTGATGTAAACATAATATCTTCTGCTCAGTATCACAAGAGGTTTGAATGTTTGTGTAAATTTGATTATGTATTCAGTACAAATTTTTACATTACTGAGCCTGAAACCTATAACCATCTTCCATTAAAACCTTGATACAACTATTGTAACAATGGCTGAATATGTTAAAACATCACTTTACATTATATAGTAATTGATCATGCTAAATATTACAGAGTTTTATTAAAACAAAACTCAGGGGTGTTGAGAAAACTATTTGATATGATTAAATGCTTTCAGTTAGTGAAAATTTTAAAACCTTAGTTTAAGTTTTTTTTTTCAGTCAATAGACTGAAAAAATAGCAAAAACAAATACTTCATTTAAATGAGAATTAATCCATCTCCATCAAATGTACTGCACTGTTTTTTTGTAGCCATGTGAACATTTTGTAATCCTGAAGAATGTGTCATTCTGTAAATTGCCCACAGTGTCAATTCACTCATAACTACAGTATTTACAACACAATAACCCCTATAAAATAAGTACTCAACTATGTATTATGTCGATCTTGTTGAATTTACTTTGCGTGTTGAATAAAAATTATTGTCGGGGTATTTCATTTTTTATAGTGGTCAGGAGATCCACTACTGAGCTGTATCACATTTCTTTCCTTTTTTACTGTATATTTTTTGTACAAGAACAGCTATCCTTCTGGCAAAAAAAATATTTGTAGCAATAATATGAAAACAAACACTGTTTTTGTTTTAATTTTAACTTACAGTAGATAAGTTTTGAAATTACAAGGAATGTGATTGTAAATTATAATTATATATATAACAAGCATACTCCTTACGGCATCACCTTGCTAAGCTATTTCTTTCAGAAAATAATTTAAAAAATAGTATTAACTAGAATTGCAGCAAACCTTTATTGTTATTTATATGAAGAAGAACTGAAAACTAACACTATGCCATCAGGTTTAATTGGCTAAAATTCTGATATAAAGATGACTAATATGAACATCGTACATGAAAAACATACATCAAATGAACTTGGCAATTGATAAAACCAGTATAAATTTTGGATAATTAACTTACTGTTTGGGCACAACAGTAAAAAACATACAATATAATACAAACCTACATCATTACATCATTTCCATTAGATAAAATAACTAAATAAATATGATATTGGGTAAATTCCAATGGGGGAAAATAATTTTAAATAAACTATAGAAAGTTTTTATGTTGTTATGTAGCGAAGCTTTTGTAATCTTATTGTTTTATTGCCTTTATGGTCTTTGTTGGGAGGAATAGTTTTTAGAAAATAGTCTTAACTAAAATTGCAGCAAACCTTTATTGTTATTTATATGCTCAGTAATGCCCGCTGACCATCCGTGCCTGGATTAATTTTATCTATATTTGGCACTAATAAACTGAAACTGAAACTAAACACAATCGCTTAATATATACTTATCACCCTGTTTACTAGCCAGCAGGACATGAAATTGCACCTAATTTAGGTAAAATGTAACTAAAGGTTTCACTTTGGCAACTAATTCTTAAATAGTAGTTGCCATGTGGGTGACTGGAACACTTTATTGTGCTTTAGTAGTTAACCTTAAAACTTGTGGATTGTTTGAGCTGTGTAGAGCTAAATTTGGACAGTGTTAAACTTCCAACTTCCAACGTGCCATCTTTAATTAAGGTTCTTCATAGTGTCTCATTTGAATTAAAGGGTCTAGTGCAAAAACGAAGTGACTTTTGATGAAATTCTCAACTCTCCCTACATTATCTCTACTGTATTATCTCTTCATAACCCTTGGGAGAATTTAGCATTTCATACAAAGTCACTTATGTTGTTTTTGCACTAGGCCCTTCAACTGTGGGCTCAGTTGTCACCATAATTTATGTGCTGTTTCACCAGCAAAATGAGCTGACTGAAATCTTGAGCATATATGGAATATAATGTTTTTACCTCTTGAGTGGTCCATCTAATAAAATGATACAGTGAAAAACGTTTTATTCTTAATTCAAAAAATTGATATGTAAAAGCTACATGGCTACTGGAAAAAAGTTTAATTTCATGCACTGGCTAGTTCTACATGTGTTTGTGAATGCTGCAACTTTGTATATCTTAAATCCTTGCTTTACAATACAGACTACATAAATTATAAATCTTGATGTTCATTGGTTTTCTACCTAGAGGTTTTCTTTAGTATTTGTTATTTTTCTACCTGGCGTTTTTCTTTAGGAAATTACTTCAAGTACAATTAAGGCAGCCTAAAAGTAATAAGCCCCAAGGTGTTTCTTTTTAGACTGCCTGCCACCTCTAAATAAATAAATAAATATTACTGAATAAATAAATAAATTGAATAAATAAATATAGCATCTTAATCTTTGTTATTATCTATCATTCATGTGTCAGGGCTTCTGACAGGGTGCGTGGGTGCGGGACCGCACAATTTGGTCAAACCCGCACAATACCACACAATTTCTAAAATCCTGCACAATAGTCAAATATT
>JAOEJH020310370.1:0-12944 GCA_025448215.2 Palythoa grandis
CCCAGCGACAATTTATTGTCTAGCGCGATTGCAGAGTGTCATTTTAGACAGCTCGTTACGTTTTCAGTATTATGTCAGAGTGTAGTGTGAGCGTGTTTACGTACAAGTTTGCCTCCGGAAGTAATTTTTTTTTGATTGAGTCTTGAGAGCGGATATTGAAGCATTGAGCAACCGGCGCCGGGTAAGTCAAATAAAGGAAAGTTTCAAAGTCAAGGAGCAGTTTCAGTTTTTGAGTGCTTTTTTATAAATAAAACCTTTCGTCTTGAAGCGTAACTCAAAAAGCATTCTCATAGGGCTCAATGCAAGATTTTGCCGGAATGACAATACTTTAAAATGGTTCTCGAGCAAGTTGTTATAGAGCGTCTCAATTTGCACAAACATGTAAAGCTATGTATAAGTCTGTAGTTGAAACACCCGGTGTCTTCCTTTATGCGTCATGCTTATACTTGATACACAGAAATAGAAAACAATAAATCTTTCCTCTGTTCAAACCTTCAACTCAATTTGTGCAACTTGGAAGAGTTTCAAGGCCTTTTCACTACGCTGGCGCGAAACACAATATTTTTCTTCCGTCCATGTTCAAAAGCAAATTCTGCCAGACGCGACGCAAACACATTAAAGGGCAACCCCGCGATGATAAACGCTATATCCTATAAGCCGATAAAATTAATTTCCATCCATCGTGCGCATAAACATGCGGTTTCTTGGGGTATGCCTGCGCCACATAGCATTCAATTTCAATATAAAAATTTCAAGGATAGCTTGTTAACAGAGTTCTTATTTGTTAACAGCTTGCTTAACTTTGCAGAAACGAAACAATTAAGTCTAAAATTAATGGAACTTCCAATACCTATATAAATGCTAAGATGATACAGACTATTTTAGTATTTACTAGTAAAAAGGAAAAATATGTTATGCGGTTATCAGTCGTAACTTCAAGAAAAATCGTGCAATTCAAAATAAAAGCCATTAACAAGAGCTTTAAGAGAAAACCGAACTGTTGCAAAACAATGACTGCAAATCTCTCAATGGTCTTAAGATATCAGTTCTAAAAAGTTTTCTCAGCGTTAAATCAAGGACTGAACTCGATGTAGGATTGAAGAATAATTATATGCAGTCACAAAGATTTGTACTTAGTTAATGCTCAGGAGCGATGTATATGCTTGCAGTAAGAGAGAGAAATATTGTTTTTATTGTAGACTAGCAAATTTAAGTTAGCCATGACCAACAACCCTATTTCTAACCTTAAACGCGGAGTTTGTCCTGATAAATTACAAAACCTTTCGTACTTAAACAACGAACACACATTTTATACTGTACCTTAAACAAAGGAGAATCGTTGCTTTCATTCTATCAATGTCTCAACACGTGAAAGAAACAAAGTCAGTTCTGGATTTCTGGACCTCAAAACTGTTTGTTCAGCTGTGACTGTAAAGGTACGAGTTTTATACACTCACTCGCTGCAGTTGAACGTATCAAACTAAAGACCACAATCTATCTGGACGCTTTTTAAAGTACTTAAAATATAACCCAGTTCGGAAGGCTTATGTTAATGCCGCAATGACTCGAAACAGAGGAGTACTTTTTTGTTTCATGCTGTGAGAAATGATAACACAGGGCATTGAACCAGTACGGTCCAATATAAACAGATTACACCTTCCGACACCGTTACATACTGTGTTAAAACCTCTTATCTAACAGTAACAGAGCGGATTTCTTAAGGCATCTTAACCGTATCTGTTTTAGTTTTCTCTGTTGTCTATTTTTAAAACAATCCCGAATCTACTGACAGCAGTTGGGAAAATAATTTCGTTAAGCTGGGCATATCTGAATTACTTTTTTTCTGGGCTGGCTTAACTTTTGTTGCTAAATACCTTTTCGGAAAGTGGATATACTTTTAAAGATAATCCAAAACGTTATATTTTGTCGACAACCTAACGACATCTTTGCTTGTATTTCTTTACACCTGACACTTGCAACCGAGCGTGAACTGGCTACGTTTATTTTTGATTTATTGTATTGTAAAAAAAGAATCCGTCAAAATAGTTAGACAGAATAAAAATACATGTCACACTATACAAAACTACGTTGAATTTTTTGAATTAGAATCGGTTTTTATTCGGTGAGTGGCACTCTGGTCATACCAGAACGTGCGAAACACCAAAGGTCCATTTACACGGGCAAGTTTTTCTTGCCAAATTTTCTTGACAATTATCATTACTCGTGTATTATGATCAACAGGTTTTCCTCGACAAGGAAGAATTGCGGTGTAGACGATGGACAGGTTTTAGTAGCCTGTGCCCGCAATATACTTTGGAAACTAATCTTATTAATATTCCTTGCCACATTTTCTTTGTTAATTTGTCGGTTTACACGAGCATATTTCATGCTTGTCCTTGACAAGGAGAAGCGGGCATGCTAGCTTTTCCTCGTCGAGGAAAAGTTGTCATTTTTGTCTCTTTTATAATACACGGGCAATTTTTCCTTGTCAAGGGAAACTTATCCGTGTAATATAAATGGGGCCTTGCAATAACAAAAATTACAAATGGACGAAAATTTTTTACAATTAAGGAACCTCCGAACCATCGCGAATTAAACATGGATATCTGCTAAATTTAAAAACCAAAGCTGAAATTAATGACTGCTATCATATTTTACTAAAATCATTGAACAATGAATGGAAAACAACAAAATCTTGATGTATATGGGTGAAAAATGGAGCACCTATCTCCTAAGCTTTTGAATGATCACGTAGTTGCGGTAAGAGGTTTGGACTACAAGGTTCCAATTTTCTAGTATATCATTCAGGATTAGCAGAACACCTTAGTAATCGAAAACATTCATTCGTTTTATAATACTCTTCGGGCACCTTAAATCCATTGGGTTAATTGGAGAAAAGGATTAAATGAAACATCGACCTAAATAGCGAATTCAGGATTAAAATGTTAAGAATGATCGAAATATCCAGAATCTTTGGCCAACGTTGGTGATGGTAATTTTGTTTTGCATGTTAGGATTTTCAAAAATTTTTGTCAAAATATCTGTAAAATTAAAAACCAAGTTCAGCTGCTGCCGGGGTTGCTCGTACGGTTAACAGTTTAGCTGAAGTCTGCTCCTTACCTTAATTAACCACATATATTTGGCATTATTTCCAGTAAAACTATAGTCTATATTCTAATTGGACTTTCAAAATAGATTGTAATTTCTGACGTATATATCATTATTCGCATCTGTTCTGAGTGTAAATAAATAACAGGTCCATCAACTTGAATGAGGAAGATTATGTTTGTATGTTTACTAAAACAACCGGTAAATTGGAAACTTTACATAATCAATTAACTGAACAAATTTGGTGTAAATATTAATATATGACTGAATGTTATTTAAATATATATAGATAACGCAAAATGTTCGGTGGGACAAATTTGCTTTGGAAGCAAAGCATGCACGCTTTTTAGAATTTTTTTTTTCAACTTAAAATGTTTTTTGATTTACACGAGATCACCACAGGAGAACTTAACATTTTAACAAATTATCTGGCCATTCTGCATGCAGCTTCAATAATGTCGGCCAAGCTTGAACCTAAAAGTTCCCATGTATATTTGCTCCCTGGAAAATGCTCGAACCCCGATGAGACAAGTTCATTACAGAAATGAAACCGCAAACTAGTGGCAAGATCAGATCGTAGCTGTCTTTCCACTTAAAATCTTTTTCGTAGATTAGCAGTGAAAATGGCTTTGAATTTGCTCAAATTAAGTTATTGGTTCAACCAAATTGTTGCATCCAACTAAAGCCACGAGCTTCTAAGTTTTATTTTGTTTTAATGGATGGTTTTATTTCATGTAAAAGTTTCGTTTTATCTGCTATACCCTTTTTAGTAGCTGTGTTTCGAGATTTTTCTTTTTCATGATTGCTAATCAATCAGTTTGTTTCTATCTAGCACGAGAGCTTAGTGTCAAATTTTGGGTAAATATCAAAGTTCTGGAATGATCTAGGTATTTTTCATAAATAGCGAAAATTTGGACTTCCAAACTGCGATTTCTTCCAACCAGTTTGAGATTTTTTGTAGTTTTCAACCGTGATTGTAGAGTACAGTTATGGATCAAAAACTTCGGACCAGCGAAATCTGTGAGTAAACTGATCAGATATGTAATGATCAGACGTACTCTAAGACATACAGACAAGAAATTAAAAGCTTAGCATATATCGTTTGTAATCGAAATTCCAATGAATTTATCCCGCAGAAACCCAATGCAGTCGCAATCATGAAAAAAACAGCGCGATGTTGTCTACAATAAGTTTCACCGTTTTTTTTCTGTGCAATATCCAGAAGCCTTTATTCTACATGCACAAATCTAAATTACAGCTCAGTAATGTCTTTTTAATCCTAAAAAATTATTTTTGCCTGTTTAAGCCAACTAAGTTTAGGTCTTGCATAGTATATAGGTCATGTATACATATTTCTTTTTCCTATTAATTAAAGAGAATATTTGTGCTGTGGGGTAAATTCAGCGATACTCCAAGTGACTAATAAACGATTGCAGCACAATTATCATTTGTTGTTTGAACTTAAGAGTATTCTTGATATATACCTTATTTTGGTTTTAATAAGCTTATATTACTAAAATTTTCCGATAGATGCACCTTCATGCTACTCAAATTTAACACACTTCTTTCAATTGGTTTGTCTCTTCTCAGTTAAGGCTTAAGGTATCTAAAATCACATAGAAAGGCAAAACATTTGATCTATGAATGCAGAACACGAAAGCTGTAAATCTTTTCGGAGCACAGTGACAGACTTGGCAACTAAACTAGTGAAGGTTGAAATATAACACTGCTGGTGTTTTACCACTGAACGCGTTTTCTTGGATAATATAAAGCGCGCGACTAGATTAACTTTTGTCTTATTGCTGTGAAGTTTTATTTCTCTTTACTCTTTAGAAGGGAAGTTAAACCATGCACCCAGTTGCAAGCTGCTCAAAATATTAATAGCTTTTAAATTACGTTGTAACACTTCTACTCTTTTTCTATTTCCTTTAAGTACCGTTTTTTAATAAACCATGCAAATTTGATTTCTTTTATTCTTAACATTTATAATAATTCAATTTGCATCATGTCATTATTTATTCCCATCGTATATGTCATCAGAACCACTGACGTAGCTGTATTTCATAGTCATTCATGATCAAACGGTGCTCAAAAACCTAAACCTCGATCACGAAACCTGATGTCGCACGTACGTGAAAGGGGGAGATTTGATATTTTCTTAAAAAATAAACCTCACGGCTTCCTATGAGACATCTTCGCCATTAGTTCATTTCTTTAAATGGTGCTGTATGTTATTAACAATTGTAAAATATCATTATGGCAAATAAACTATTATATTGTTCTTGAAAGACCTTCATTACAGTCTGGGGTATAGCAGGAACTGTTCTTCTTAAGACAATATTTACACCACATCATAAAAATGTAGATGTATCATCGGTACTGTTTTTACTTAGCTTAATCAATAAGCATTATACTTTTCTTTTCTTTACTTTACTTTATTTGAATTTGGATTCCACTCAGACAAATTTAGAACCAGTAAATTTTGCCGAGGCTCGCTGTTCTTATTTCTATGGTTGCTTCAACCTCAATTGGTCTTTTAAATTTTGTCTTGTTTTTATGTGCGGCTTATATTGAAGTAGAAACAAAATAGAAACAAGCATTGGAAACCGAAATGCCTCGCACTACAGATGTATTGTAAGGCTATATTTAGAGGCAAACTACCTTCATTGTTTGTTGATCAGTCTTTAGTGTTTACAGTGTTGCGGTCTTATGGAATGGCCTTCCGGTCGGGTTGCGGCAAGCAAATACTCTGAGCAAATTTCGAGCTGGCTGCTGTGACTTGTTCAATTAATATATTTCATAGTAAACACGGCACTCATGGAAAGCAGGTTTCTTTTAATATAAACCACTTAGAGTATACCTTTTACATGAAATAGTTTAGCTATAATTATCATATATATTTTTACCAATGTAACTAGGTTAGGTAATTTTTCTCGCATTTTAGTTATATTGTAAATCCTGATGAGTTTTTACCGTGTATAAATAAAGAATCTGTCTGCCTGTTTTAGATTATAATGAATCTTTTATCATAGTTGTATATTATGCAATGTTGCTAAGTTAAATTACGAGTATCGGTCAAGTTTACCTGAAGAATTCAGTTCATATAGTTATTGAGCCTCGGCCTGAGTTTGTTCTGAAATTGTTCTTAAATTTTGGTCAATTCGAGCCTCGTTGTTCTGATAAAGTTGTGCTTATAAAAAAAGCGTGTGGGGCTATATAGTTCGCTTAGTTCGGTCGAACTACTTTGATTCTGGATGACTTTGTTCTGCAAAACACGTTGTCGTTGGAAACAGATTAGGACAAAATTGCGATGAATGAGCAGCAGTTAAATATCAGTGATAATAAGACATAAATTTCAAATTTCAACCGCCTTAATTATATCTCTGCTGAAATCGAACTTACCCTCGACAAATTTTTGGATCCACCCCAGTGAGGAAAGCCGGAAAAGCTGCAAATGAATAGCCAATCTAACTCGGCTGCAATACTTGACCAAAGTTAATCACGCAATAGTACACGCTTTTTTATAAGAGCAAACTTTATAAAAGAAGCAGGCTGAGATTTGCCCAATAATTAATAACAAGCTAAGAACAATCACCAGGCTGAAATTTTGATCAGACAAATTTAAGAATTTCATTTAATCCTTGTACACCGATTGAGATGGACGTGTAAGTTCATTTCTAACAGCTCTTTTCATTTTTTTAAAAACAGGCGAAAACGGAACAAAAACTTGAATGCTCCTATGGGTTGCATACATGTACGATACTGTACGATGTAGCGTTTTTGTTTGGAATCTGTTCAGTTTTGCAACAGTATTACAGTATAACAACCATACCGCTAGATGAAAGAATAACAAACGTATTTCTTAGCATCTTTTTATTGTTCCAGGCAATTATTAAATCCACTGTTTGGAAATATCACGAACAAATAAGAACAATTTAAGAACAATTTGAAGCTGAAATCGCCCAGTAGTTAAGAACAGCCCAGCCTCAGCCGAAAATTACGGCTTCTTATAAAAAAAGAGCGTGTAAAACAATAAAATAGCTGAATCATGATGGCATGCAAGAGTGCAAGAGATTAAAATAATAATCAAAACACAAACATAAATACAAGACTCATACACTTAAAACACAATCTGAATATAAAGCAGTACTTGAATACGGGTCTTTCATGGGCAAAATTAATAAAACGTTGACACGTAAATAACTGAATCCTTTAAAACTCGGACTGTTCTTGCAGTCTTCTATACCTAGGACAGCGTTTAAAGATTTCGAGTATGCAGACTTTTTAGCATGCAGCAATCGAAACGTTTCAGATTTTCATGAAAGATTTTACTTTAGTTGTAGATTTTCTCATTTTCTTAGCTACATTTACAAATCCTACATTTTTAACAGCTCTTTCAGCTATAAATTCAAAAACACAATGGTACTAAGGTAAATTACAGTTTTTTTTTAAGCCGCGGATTCATTTTCGAAGTGAGGACAAGGCTGAATCTCCGGTTGAAAAGAGACAGAGTCGCGGAATTATCAGCTAAAGTATAAAATAGAACAAACTTACCAGCTGTTTATTTCATCGAAATAAAATTTACCCGCCTTACTTTAAAAGTTGAAATTTTGCATGGGTACCCTGCTCAGTCTTGTATGGTATGTGTCAGAAGGGAAGCCAAGAGCAAGAGGCGAAAGCTTACCGCACGCACAGGCTTTTTAATGTTTCTCCTTAATTATCTGTTTATTGTCCCGTTTGGATTGCCTGCAGATGAAAGCACGGATAGATGAGGTATCTTATTAGGATCAGGTTTGGTTTACATGATGGCAAAACATTTAGAAGTACATTTGATGCCTTTAATGTTAAAAGAAAAATACCATTTAGTGGTCACATTTAGTCACGTTTTATCTTTACTAAGTGAAAAAATAAAGTTGGTTTGTTGCATGATTATTTGAAAATTTTGTCCATTTTGCTTTGAAATATATAGCTTGTACTCTAGCGCACTGCGAGTCACAAGGATTAGCGCAAATGCCGACTGAATGGTAAACAGCAGAACTGGCGAGCAAACGAACACAGCCTGCATTCATCTTGGAGCGAGCGAGCACTTTTACTATTATTGTGAGAGATTTTGTACCGCGGTTATAATTAAGCAATGACGCTACGATACGATCTTCGCGGATATTAACGCAATTTAACTGAATTGCCAAAGGGAAGCCTAAAAAAATTCAGGCAAAGATGGACCCACTAGTCTAGTGATCTGCGTATCGTTGTGTCAACACCTATAGGCGAATTTCATTGTTTACATTTTGATTCATTAGCATATTAATATGACATAAATTCATTAGACAGAACATAGCACAATAAGTTGAATAACTAATCAGTGAAAGTTTCAGCTTGATATATGGAATACTTTCAGACTAATGAGGCCTTAAAAACTAAAAAAATTACAGCGAATATATGGTTGAAGGCAACTTTTGCCACCCAGCCATATTATCACTGTAAGTTCCTAAACCTTCGTTTCTCACCGCGATCAAAAACCATTCTATCAATCTATGTGTCTACTAACTGTGCTATGGTCTGTTGAAATACGGACTTATTTTGTTTTAACCTAGAAGTAAAAATTTAATTAATTTATGCCATTGAGGCAAAATGTAAACAGTGACGTCACCTGAAATCCACCTATACTTTTGGGAAGCTGCGAGGATCCAGCATTTTATAAAAACATTGTGAGCGACAAACGATCTTCTACAAGCTGGAAGTATGTCTGAACAAGGAACACGGAACAAGAAAATCAGAACACAGTTATTAGTATAACCAGTGAATAGACGCAAAAACCAAGACAGCATTTGATCGAGCCTTAACTAATTTCAAAAAATGAGCATTCGATCAACTCTATCAAAAAAACTGCTAAAATCTGTTTGCGAGAATTTGGCGAGCACCTCAAAATTTCGGGGGCATTGCTATCGTATGCGAGTAACTTTAAAAGTCGCGATCGCAGCCAAACTCACAGTTGCAATAAAAGTCACAATCACAGTGCAACACCGATAAAATACGGAAAAAAGCTATAATCTCAGACAAAAATGTCAATTGGACAGATTCCCCCCCCCCCCTTCCCTTAACATAATATTTTAATATACATATAATAACGGAACAAGAACAACGCAACATCGATTGGCGATGTAGGGGAACAGTTTCTGAGGAGCGTGTCTAAACAATTTTGGCTGGGATTGTAGCCTCGAAATGTTTTCTTCCGCTTCCTGCTTTTTCCTTCAAATCAAAACCACAAAAGTCAAAAGCATTTCAAAATACGCTATACCAAGTACTCAGAAGGCCTAGGATCACGGGTTCGATTCTCCTCTGGAATTCAGAAGTTTTTTTCTTCCGAGAAAAAGAAGCTTGAGACATCAACATATTTCTTTCACATGCCCAGTAATCTTTCCAATTTTTTGTTTACATTCATAAAAATAACCCTGAAAATGAAAAAAAAATAAAGAGAAGAAAAACAAAAAAACGAATACCTTTATTGAGTCGTCTACTAAAATACTTTGACCCTTACGATTCAAACTAATTACAAACTTGGGAACAAAACAACACAATTAAAAATCCCAGTTAGCGGTAAACACACCAGTTGGCCAGTATCAAACGGCAGAGGAATTAAATGTGAAGGAACGGAGTGTAAATCCAGTTAATGGTTAAAGTGGGCAACGCTGACCCCGTACCGCCAACGATGTACTTCGTTGATTTACCCACGCTCAAAATATCCCAACATATTTTAAAAATCTGCTTGGATTTTTTTACCAAATTGCGGACGGCGCCACTCAACAAAGAGATTTGTGTCACATGAAACAAATCGTATTGTACTTTACATGTCCAAGTAGTGGATTATATTCAAAATCTTTTTATGCGCTATAATTAGAGGCTTAAATTGAAAAATAAGACATACTCAAAAAATAGTGTTTATCGAGACGGCGGGGCTGAGTGCTAATTTCTTTTTTCAAGTTACATCAGTTCTCAAGCTCGTCCCATTACTCCTACGGAAAGAGAACATAATCAACTTAGATCGTATGGTGAGATCGTCCGGGTCAGTGTTGTCCTGAGAAGGACCGGCTGTTGTCGTTAGTTAGTGACTGACGTTTCGACAACCTGTGCGGAAGTCATCTTCAGAGTCACTTACTGTTCTTTTTTCATTCAGTTTTGATTTTCTAATATTTAATCTCATTCTGAATGCAAAAACGTTTTATTATAGATCATATGAGGTTGATATTCTTAAAATATTCTTAGCTTTACTGTCCAAAACAGCCCGAAGCCTCGGCCAAAAATTTGGAAACATTCTTTTATAAAGCGAAACAAAGTTCAAATTTTTGAGAGCCCATTTCCTGTGAGTTCACACTATCGGAAGTGCTCTTATGACTATTAGATCTCCTGTCTTCTCCTTTTCTGTTATAATTAATACTTGATGCTATATGTACCATCGTATCCAGGTATCTGCTCTGTGATAGCAACCCGAGTAGTAAATGTTACAAAAACACTTGACAAACATCTCATGCAAAGTTACTGTTTGATTAAGCTATAATGATTCATTAAAGTCCTGAATTAAGTTCGGTATTGGTCAAAATATTAACAGAAGAGTGTTTTTGTAGAAGTAAAACGTTTTGTCTGTTTTTTTTTAAAAAGCAACTCAGATATTATTGTTTCCGGGACGTGATTTTGATACCGACACCAATTAATACTGATAAAGTGGAATTATAAGAGAAAAAACGCATTTAGGCCAAATTAGAAAAATTCCGGTTTCTCATCAGCGCCCGTATTTCAAAATAGCTGCCGCATATATTTCTTCTTTTATTTTCTGAAATATAGAGAACGTATGGAATAAAAATGTGTGTTTTGTCGATCTACTTCGTTTACTGTGATTCCTGCGCTGCGAAAAAGCGAAAAAGCGAAAAATAAAATAAAATAAGATAAAATGAAATACAATGAAATAAAGAAAAGCGCCCGCCGATATTACACTTCAAAATTTCTGATGAGAAACCGGAATTGTTTTTTATTTGGCCTAACAGAATTCTTGAAGGACAGAAATAGCTGCAGCTTTAATTTTAGCTTTTGAAGATTAAAATGATATCCCTTTTGAAAGACTTGTAGCATTTTAGCAAAATCTGTAGATAGGTTCCGGGAACAGATAAAAAAAGTCTCTACATTCTTCCTCAAGAATAATAAATAACAACAAACTTTACTGATTTCACAAAGTCACGGATATTTGTGGATTTGTAAGTGTCAAGCTCTTAAATTGTTCTTAAAATCCTATCGTTTTATATACTGAAACCAAAAGTTTTTTAAGTTTTTTATTTCTTTATAAAATAAACCCTTATTTAAAAATAACATGATGCTATTTAAACTAAACTAAAGGGAAAGACAGACCAAAAAGAAACCACAAGGCTTATGACATTTGGACTGCATTTTCTGCACTAGTTACAAAAACGAAATTTTACAAATATAAATTACAACAGAGAATAGTTATCACTTTTTTTATAAATAAATAAATACAGGAATCTAATAGTCAATTGTAAAAAAGCAATTTTCTAATTGATAATGATATATTCCAGTATACACGACAAGAGGAATTTAGTAGTTCGGACGAAGTCAGGATTTTTGATTTTTCATTTCATTCAAAGTTTTGCCATTTATTTTGAAGATTGAAACCAAAGCAGAGCAACTGTACCTATGACTATGAGAGTGGAATTAGAGTTAACGGATAAGAACGGGGTAACGCACATCACTAGTCATTATCGGCTTAATTAAAGTAAAAATTGAAAGTCTGAGAGTTTTGGTTTACAGTCACTGCATTACTATTCTCTCTATTTTGAAATAACAACGCTTTAGAAAACTTTTTATTGAAAGTTTATTTCTTATGGAAAAGTTGTATAAATTTTCATATACTGTCACAAGGATTTCAGATTTATTGTGATGGGTTTTGATAATCTGTATTAAGCGGTTTTAAGCCATTAAAGACTGTAAATCTCTTCGCTTATGAAGTTTATAAGGTGAAAAGAAATGGTGCATAAACGGATCGTCTACCGGCTTTCTTCCAGAGAAAAAGAGAAATAATTTGCGAAGTGTAGAATCTAATCATCTGAAATCGAAAACTGTTTTTGAAATCATTGTTTTGTTTTTGTAAAATTGTTTGTCTTTTAAAAAAAATATCCTGAAGTTATTGAACTACACCAACTTGCTGCATGGATAGATACCGGGTTTGTTTGAATTGATTTCTAGTCATATTCGAATTTGTATCAACATTATAATAAAAAAATGTTACAAAACGATACATAGGATATATTATTATCTATCGAATGCGGGACTGTTAAAAATCTTTTACAAGTAGATCAAAACGGAAGGATTCCAGCAAAAATATTTAAGTGGCACATGGCTAAAAATAAAATGCATACGCATGACATATGTTTTCCTCTCTCGGTATAACTAGCAGATTTTGAGAAACTAAAGCCGGATTAACGGACAAAAATCAAACTAATTTTTAACTGGAGGGTGGCACGAAATTTTCTCTCTCGACCAAACACACCACTATTACAGTGTTATTCGAGGGAATTTCAAGGACCGCTAAATCCTGAGTTCCTGCACGTGCAGGTCGGTGCCAGATTTAAAAGGATCATTTTAATTCGCATACAAAGGAAATAAAGAATAATTTTATCTTCAAAAGTAGGATAAAATACTGATTGTGTTAGAAAGAGAACATGCAATAATACAGGCATTTATATTATGTCGTGGGCCTAGAAAAGACTAGATCATAAATTAGAATTTAAGGACTTTGACAGACTTTTTCCTGGCTCATTTTTTTACATTTA
>JAOEJH020310799.1:0-12943 GCA_025448215.2 Palythoa grandis
TCTTTTAAAAACTTGTAATTCAGCATGGGAAAAATTCTGCATGGGACAGAATATGACGTCTATTGATAGCAACCTATACTTAATTTTTTTTTTCCAAAACTAGTTGACGGGCTACCTGTGGTAAATTTTGCCGAGTAGGTTTGGGCACGTGTGTATGGCCAGTTCTAAAGTCGATTTGTGGACTGGCTGGCGAGCGATATCTGATTTTGTGAGCACGTAATACGTTGGTCAGCAGCAACCGTCCTATCATCATGCGTAGGTCAAAGCTGCATGCTTTCCCTGCCAGGCTGACGTTTGCTGCAAGCGGTGAAGTTTGGGGTAAAGTTTGCTATGAAATGGTTTACTGGTTTTTGCGACGAATGTCAAACGATAATTTTATAGTTAGTGGAAGTATTTATCAAGGGTGACTATTGTTTTAGCGACGCCGGTATCTAGAGGAAGACAATGTGCTTTTATATGCCTGTTATGCTCTGTTATATGCCAACTCGTGTCGTGTTTCGCAATGAACGGTGCACACAATCGATTAGATATTGATAGAAGGAGATGCCATGTACCTAGAATCCATTGACGACCAAACCATTTCCGATACAGAAACATTGATTTCACTTTCAGAGTTCACAAGCATTGACTCTAGTATTTAGGTAGCTTTAATGTTTACATTTGTTGCAGTCATTATATTCTAGATCTCATACGATTGAAATAGCTTATTGCACTGAAAGTTATTCAACACATGATATTTATAGTTTTATGGGTTTTTTATCTGACATATATTCTTATCTCCAATTTTCACGTAATATCCGTGCGTAAGTAATTTTTTCTTACTGGCAGCACTTCACTTTCTATTAGAAATCGCCAGTTATATCTTTTTTTCCCATTAAATCAGCAAAATGATGTCATGCATAGTCGTTTACGTTTCTGAGAATTACTATGTTTGATTAAAGGTACGATGTCCAAAGAAGATTTTTGGAAGACGGCCTCTGTGTGAACGGGTAATTGATGAGATTGTGTTAAGTAAATCAAACATGAATTATGCATATCACAGTTTCCTCTTTTCTGTCTAGTTTAATTACCTAATTGATTTGTTTTGCAGTATGAAAGAAATCCCGCCGCTTACCAGTATCCTGCCCGGTGAGTCAATATTTATTCCTAACAAATAGCTTGTAAAGTCGTTCTTTTTTGGATCAATAAAACGCCATCTTGCTTGCTTTTGTAATTTGTGTGATTATAATATATTTTTGATTTTCGTTGAGATTCTACTGTTATTTTTCCTAGGAACTCTGATTTCTCCCGCTTGGCACGGCGGTTGACTGGTACATCCATTGGTTTGGTCCTTGGAGGCGGAGGGGCGAGGTTAGGAGCTTATCTGGAATGACTCAGTAATAGTCTGGAAGAATGGATGGGGGAGATTGTTCCACCTCAGAATGAGATTTCTGCATATTAACACTACCCATTAACCCCAAGATACTGGTATTCCTACCAATCAATGCATAATGGTTAATATTGTTGCTATTAATGTGATTACATAAAAAAGAAGGGTGTTTCTATTATCAGTTATATTAATACTGTGAGTGATTTTCGCGTCTCAGGGGCTTGGCACACGTTGGAGTTATCAAGGCCTTGGACGAAGCAGGTTAGTAAATTTCTTCTACATTGTTGGACAATAGGCGAATACTTCCTGAAATCATGGTTTACATTCTGCTCCACTAGCATGCAACTTTAGCCGGAGAAAGAATAAAGATAAACAACAACTAACTTTAAAACTTAAGAAAGCTTGTCAAGTAAAATAAGTGACCGAACTTTCGGTTCTATATGTGTAGTTTCAAAGAAGAAATCGCTACTCAAAAAAACGCAAAACAGCTGGGTGGCAAGAACAATAATGAGCCATACATTCTTTGTAAAATTTCCAATACTTAAAACCATATTGCGGAAAGAATACTCAGCATATCAATCTCATATTTTCAGAGAAAGTTAGTTTTGCAGAACCATTTTATTATTCAGCAGCTTTGTTTTTGTAGCTGAATTAGAATGAAGAGTGCGTATGCTAATGAGGCAAAAAATGTAAACAAATACCGATACGTGTCATGCGATAAATCAGCTAGTTTTGATAGGTTACCGTCTTTCGTAAAAGCTTCTGTTAAAGCTTTCGTAAAAGATTTTGTATTACCCTTATATTCTGAAGTTGCAGACTTCGGGTTCTATGATTCGGTTTTACTTCCAGTGTTGTTCTAATAGAACTTGTGTATGGAAATACTTTCTTTTTTTTGTTTTATATATTCATATTTTCAACACTAAATAGTATTCAATCTTTACCACAGGGATCCCTATTGATATGGTTGGCGGAACTAGTATGGGTTCGTTTGTTGGGGCGGCCTATGCAGAAGATGCTTGCATTCCCAGATTGTGTCAACGAGTTCGCGAGTGGTCCTGGGTAAGTATTGCTGTCTCTGGAAATATTAGGTAGCATTCTTTCTACCCGTTTGGCTAGCACTGCGAGCCTTTTGTTGTACAGGAAATTTTAACAAAACCGGTTTTGTTCAGTTTGGGCCTAAATTCTTAAAACAATTAAAATTTAGAAACTAAAGAACTTTCTGAGACTTCTCTCTCCCCTCAGTTGTGATTATCACTAATAATCAGTAGTGAAAAAAGGTTTTTGCAGATTAGATGGATTTTCGTGCAGACACTCCTCTTTACAAATATGAAAAGCACTACCCACAGTTCATTTGTTTCTTTTTTTTATTTTCTGCCTTTTTCACTGCTAGCCTCCTTGTCGCCGATATTTGTGCCAGTTCCTTCTGAACAAACGTTTACTGAACCTAGCTGAACATTCAGTTCCCTAAACTGACCAGCCAAGGTATAGCATCTTTACTTAGTTGACTGAAACGATGCAAAGCTTTGAAAAGTTCCTTATGATTAGTCACTGAGAAAGTGGAATGGAATTCAGATCGGTTCAGTAACCTTTAGTTTGAAGGAACCAACCCAAAAATCGGCTGCAAGGAGACTATTTTAGTGTCAGTTTGCAGGTGAAACGTTGCTTAACATAAAATAATACGGTGGTAGAAAATGCCTTTTTTTGCCATGAATTTTTTTGTAGAACGATTATGAAGGCATGAAAGGTTTTGGTCCTTTATCTTTCAGGATATGACCTCGATTTTCAAGCAGATTCTTGATCTTACCTATCCGTTTACATCAATGTTTTCTGGTAAGTGTGGAAACACGCATTTTAGGTAAAGGTGTTTTTCGTTAAAGCCCTTACAAAGTAACAACTTTCAAAGGAGTTGTCGATTGTATTTCGATGTTAAATTGAGCTCTAGAAATAATATTTTACATAACATACTACATTATAGTATATGCCTCCCTACATTTCCATATACCACATTATGTTTTCCTAGATTCTACGTTGTCTTAATTTTTTCTTCTCTTTAAAGGCAATGGTTTCAACGCGAGTTTGAGAAGCACATTTGGAGAGAAGCAAGTCGAGGTACACCTAAAAGAAATTTGACTTTTTTGCAACCTTTTTATGCTTTCTATTTTTATCTGTAAATTTAAACGAGTAACTTTTATCTTGCTTTTTTCAAGGATTTACTTCTACCATATTTTTGTATTACCACGGACATTACATCCTCGAGAATGCGAGTGCACACAGATGGTAAGTTTTACTTTGAAGGAGCAGGCGTTTAGCACAGTTGGCAAATGCTCGATTCTCCGCGGGGGGGCGGGGAGGGAGGGACTTTCCCTAAAAAAAGTCAGGGGTGCTCGTCGGAGGAAATAAATTTGATCCCTAAAAGATAGCAAACTGGGCGTGTTCCCTTGAAAATGTACCCTAAAAGATAGCAATTAGGGCGCGGTTCTTAAAATATTACCTCTAAAAGGAATGCACTCTGGAATCCAACCTGGTTTATTTAACTCCAGACCAAATAGAGCTCAACTGCGAAGTGAACTAAACGATTCGTGTTTTTCTAGGTTCCCTGTGGCGGTACGTGAGGGCAAGTATGTCTTTATCTGGATATCTTCCTCCACTCTGTGATCCAAAGGATGGCCATCTGCTCCTTGACGGTGGATACGTCAACAATTTACCAGGTATTGATAGAATGGTACTAATCATAAACAGTCAACAATTTACCAGGTATTAATAGAATGGTATTAATCACAAACAGTCAACAATTTACCAGGTATTGATAGAATGGTACTAATCACAAACAGTCAACAATTTACCAGGTATTGATAGAATGGTACTAATCACAAATAGTCAGCAATTTACCAGGTATTACTAGAATGGTACTAATCACAAACAGTCAACAATTTACCAGGTATTGGTAGAATGGTACTAATCACAAACAGTCAACAATTTACCAGGTATTGATGGAATTATACATATTACAACCTGTCAACAATTTATCAGGTATTGATAGAATGGTATTAATCACAAACACAATGATTGATGTGATCGTGACAGACAATGACTGTGATATTCATTGTAGTAGTGACAGTGATAGTGCCATAAATCCTTTTAATTTCGTCTATTGCACTCGCATTACTGCATCTGCTGCTGTCTCTCCAGTCCCATTCTATCGTCTTTCCACCCAGCTGATCTGATTACCCACCCAGCCGCGATAAATTTGTTGCCATGGCCCCGGCTATTTACTCCCATTACCAACCTACCAACCATCTGAAACCATTTCTCACAAAGTTCCAATAGAGTCCCAATGTAAAAGGTTTCTGGTGTTTTTGGTAGATAATGTTATTTTAAAGCCGTACGAGATATATTTCTTCCATTAGTATGCTAGCTAAAGCTAAGCTAAATCCTTTTACGAGCCTAAGTGACCCATTGGAGCCGGAGCTTATCTCCGGTTTCTGTAGTGTTAAGCGGATGAGAGTCATTGACTCCCCCTGGACGGGAGAGTAATCCGTCGCAGGTTAGTCCCCAGCAGAAGCTGGTACTCATTTTACCGACCCCTTAAGGATGGAAAGCTGAGTCAACTTTGGCGGAAAGAAGGTCACACAAATGTTCAACACCCGGCTGAGCTGGGATTTGAACCTTGGACCTTGTGGTTGGAAGGCAGAGATCTTACCACTGCTCCCACCTTCCATTAGTATATCAACATGTAATAGTCAAAATCTGTGATGTTCTGTGGCTCAAGTGATGCACTACATCAAGTTTCTCTATTTTAGCTGATGTGATGAAAACAGTCGGAGCCCAAACAATCATTGCAATCGATGTTGGTTCGGAGTATTCGGACTCTCTTGTCAACTATGGCGATCAGTTATCGGGCTGGTGGCTTCTCTGGAACAAATGGAACCCGTTTGCCGAATCCTTAAAGGTATCTGAGTCTTTTAAATGTCAATAACGTGTTCATATGGTAATACAAAAGTCTCAAGGGATCGTTTTATGAAATACCTTCTTCAGGCTTGAAAACGTGTGATTTATGAAAATGGTCTTGAGAATCTGAGACTTTTGCGTCATTTCGTTTAAAGAACAGAGTTGTTATTGAAGAAATTATTTATTATATTCTAATTATTTATTATATTCTAATTGTTTATTATATCCTAATTGTTTATTATATTCTAATTGTTTATTATATTCTAATTAAATGAGTCAAGCGTATATATTCTGGCCATTACTGTAATTCAACCTTGTCTGCAATAGTTATAGATTAGCAATCACTACAATTCGAATATATTTGATGCAAAAGCAATTGAATATTTAATTGTACGATATCTGTAGAAGTGGTATATGGTTGCTTCATTAAATCTTAATCAATTGTTAACAAGACATACACTAACAGGACGGTTGGTTTTCTGCTACAGATTCCGGACATGGCAGAAGTTCAAAGTAGGTTAGCATATGTGTCGTGTGTTCAGCAACTCGCTGAAGTGAAAGAAAGCTCGTACTGTGAGTACATCCGTCCACCTATCGACCGGTGAGTTAGTTCACTTCTACTGCATCGGCATTCTTCTTCTCAACTGCATACAAGAGTTTTTAGTCAGTTAACTTCGACCGGAATGAACTGTGGGAGCTCAAAAGTCCTTTGTATTGAGGGAATCAAACAGCATCGCGCGTGTTTCCAGACAATGATACAAAACGCTATGATGTTGAGGAGAACACGAGAAAAGTGTTGAGAGAAAACGAGACGAAGCCGAGTTTTTTTCTATGATTTTCGAGTTTTCTACTAAATCATAGCGTTATTTTCTTTTGTCTAGAAACATGCAAGCAATTCTGTTTTATTCCATTTAGAAAATAAAAACAGAGACAAACGGTTTTCTTGAGTTGTGTGACGTCATCTGGTGGTTTATATTCAGTTTTATAAAACGGAACTACAGCCAATCAGAGCGCGCGTTATTTCAGGATTATTTTCTAATTGTTTACAATTCACTAATATATACATGTTATTTGCCGACTGAGTTCTTGAAAATGCTGTGCCCGGAGGCCGTAGGCCGAGGGCACAGATTTTCATTATACGGACCGACCCTTAGCCGGCAGTCAAATAATTTATTTTTTCCCGTTTCAGATTATTTTTATAAGCCGGTAAATATTTTTGTCGTCTTTTCGTTTCTGCCACTCACAGGTCGCGCTAAGCTAGGGAATGTATTAAAGATAACAAAACTGGACGCTTCTCGGGAAAATACTTTTATTTCAATGCAGTTTGCAACCTTTTTTTCAACCAGAAAAATCTGATTTGAAATGAGTTAGTTTTACACTTAAATTTTTTGTAAACAAAGTAAGGACAAAAGTTCACGAAAGCGTTACCGTGCCCGTGGGCTTCCGGACCGCATTAAGAACCAATCAGATTGTAGTTACTCTGCCCTCTCAGGCAAAAATAAATATGCAGACTAGATGTTTATGAAATTTATCATGCCACGGTCATTTACAAACGATATTTGCAGTTGTACTCGATTTTTTCTGGTTTGTATTTTACTAATTTATTGTTATTTTATAAATCCACTTTTGAAATCCCTGTGCCTGAAAATTGAAACTGTTTTCTTTTTCTTCGTAGTTTTAAGACCTTGGAGTTTGGTCGTTTCAACGAGATAGTGGTGAGCTCCAGTTACAGTTGCTTACATTCAAAAAGTCTGTGTGATGTTTTGTTTTAGTCCACAAGTTTTATTATTAATTTTAGAGGAGTTTTGCTTGGTTGGCGCAGTGGTAAGATCTCTGCCTTCCAGTCACAAGGTCCCGGGTACAAACCTCCGCTTGGCCGAGTGTTGAGCACCATCATTACCATCCTCAGTAAACGCATATAGATATTCATTTTTTGTAAGAACCATTCCCGTATGGAATGCCTTATATTCCACAGCCGTCGAATCACAGTCTGTGGATCGTTTCAGATCACTAATTGTAAACTGACTATCAGTAATGCCCGCTGACCATCCGTGCCTGGATTAGTTCTATCTATATTTGGCACTATTAAACTGAAACTAACAGTAATGCCCGCTGACCATCCGTGCCTGGATTAGTTCTATCTATATTTGGCACTATTAAAATGAAACTAAAAACCAGCTTCTGCTGGGGGCTAACCTGCGATGGATTAGTGTCCCGTCCAGGGGGAGTCAATGACTCTCATCCGCTTAATACAATAGAAACCGGATATAAGTACCGGTTCCGACCGGCCACTTAAGCTCGTAAAAGGATTTAACTTATTTAGCTTTGCTTGTTATGCATTTTAGTGGTAAACTCGTCCCATTCTATTCGTTCTTAAAAATGTTATTTTTTTGGAAATAGTTTAGTGCCAGCTGTTGCTACTGCTATTGTTGTCTTTATAGTTGCTATTGTTACTGTTGGGTTTTTTGTTATTAACGATGCACCGTTGTACCTCAGGATGTGGGTTACCAACACGGTAAGGCACTGTTCAAGGAGTGGCTAAAAGGCCGACACATGCCCGACATATTCCGTGAGCACCCAAGCCGAACTCACATGTACGTCACGCAAGCTACCACCGCTGACAAGGTGAAGTTTTAAGCCCTTCTTTTAATGTCATGTACTTTTTTTTGTTGGCTTTTTGTTTTTTTTTCCATTTTCTTCTTCTCATCTTTCCTATAGTTTTGTTCGTGTCCTATCTGATCTTTTTTTTCTCACTGAAACGAAATCTGATCTAATGATGTTCTTCACCAGCCCTCACGGCCACACAGTCACCGCAGTGGCCCATCGTTCACCGACCTTGCCGAGAAGATCTCTCGTATCGAGCCGCCAATTCACCGTAAACAATGGACGTCAACGTACGATTTGTCAGAAAAAGAGGACGAGGACGATTATGATGAGGACAAACCGTTGGCATTTCGCCCTCGCACGGGCTCACTGTCCGAGCACGAGGATCTGCTCTTGTACAAGGCAGAAGCTGAGGCAGCTGAGGATGAGCATGCGCGAGGAATTCACGGATATCCCAGGAGTTTCAGTGCTGACGAGGCAGGTTATGACGTAAGTACAGATCTTTTTAAGCTTTAATAAACTCGAATGTCGTTGCAATTAAGGTTGCATTAATTCATGTTAATTATCAAACTGTAAAACTGTATCCTATATGGTAATTTTTAAGTTAAAACTTACTGTCTCTCGTTGCTAGACTTTGAGTTGTTTCTGTTTTTTTGTAGTCAGATGATGTCACAATCAGGCGAAGAATCGGTAAGCTGGTTCGATCGAATGAAAGTTAACGGGTTCCGGCTGCGTTTGACGTTTAAAAGAATTGAGGAAGGACGGGAATTTCAGATAAACTACACGGAACAAAGTCAGTGGCGAGGGATTTGTCACAAAAGAATGCAGGATTCTGTGGATAAACGGTAGCTCGAGTAATTTGGGATTGCTGTTTCCCGAAGGGAAGCTAAATATACTAATTTAACGATTAACAAAGTTAGACATATGGTTAGGGGTGTTTCAGCTGCTTTTGGCAAGTGGTATAGGGAGAGTTTAGGTGTGTGTCTTGTAGTGTCAAGATTGGCTGATCTGACGAAACCGCTGAGCCTCGTTATGAAGAGCTAAAATTATGGTGACTAAAATGAGATGCAACATTGAACCTGTCGCTTTTCGTTTGTGCATTCTTCACCGTTTGTCTGCAAGACCTTTTTTGTCACGACTAAGTCAACATTTGTAAATTATATACTTAAGTATATTCTTTCTTAAATCTCTAGTGATTCCTGCAGTAACAGGATTTCAGCATCCATCTTTGTAATCTCGTACCCTTTAGTCTATAATCTCTGTTTGGATCAGCCAATCACAAAACAGGAAATGCTACAATAGCCAATCACAACTTAAGAAAACTGTGATGCACAACGTGCGGGCTTTAAAGATTTTACCTGACCTTTCTGTAAATTGCAGAAAAACCAAGTGCGCTTTCAGCCAAAAATTACAGGAAATATCTACTAATTCTATCCATTCTGAAATTTCGAGATACTTCGGTATCATGTTTGAAAAAAGGGGAAAATAACTGTCTTGTTGTTTTTCCCTTGAATTTAAACAGCTTCAAATCTTTTAATTTGATTGGTTAATTCTTGTGCGACATGCCGACCACTGATTCAAAACAGTGCGATTAATACTTAAACTGTAAATTTTCAGCCAACTCAAATAGCATAAAACATCAGTGATTTAAGAAATGGATACGATTAAACTCGAAATCGATTGAATATACCTTGTATATTAAAATTTAGTGTTATTAATGATATAACTGTGAAGAGTGTGGCATTTAACCATTTATGGGGTCAGGTAACTGTGAGCTTTTTTCCAAAGAATTTTATATGGAGTGCAAAGAGCTTTTACAGTCATATTTACTGGGATTTGAAGAGTGGCAACAAGCGTTACAAAAGGTTAATACTGTGTGTTCTAAATCTAAATCTAAATCTAAATACATAATCCACAAAGGGACTAAGCCCATCACTGCAGGTATAGACTAAAGAAAAAGGGGGACATATATTTAACAATATTTGACATTCAAATTATGAATAAAAACTGAATAGAGTGAGGTTGAAGGTTTTTAATGTTAGGAGAAATACTATTTATACTCATTTAAGTTAAACAGGACTATTTTTTGTAAAATGCTCAGGCGTGCTTGAAAATCATTTTGTAATAATCGAAGTGCAATAAAAAATTAAACAATGTTGAACCTTCTGCTTTCACTGTTTATCTCTGGCTCCCAGGGAACGCCTTAAGACCAAACACTGACCCTATCTTTTTGCAGAAAACTGCGCATGCACGATTCGTACACTTAAGGGAGAGTGTGGATTGGGGACTATTGTAGGCTTGTCACTGAAAAAGTGTGAAATCGCTTTCAAATATGATTAATCGGAGCCCTATGTTAAAGTTCTTGGAGTTTAAGTCTCGCGCAAGTGTGAGTCGTCGCTTTAATTGCATGTACGGTGTGACGTCATACGAAATATAAAAAATTATTTAATTAGCTTCGCGTCATAATATGTAACACAATTGTTTTTAATCGTCCGAAAAATTCAAATGTGGCTTTAGTGGTTGTTACTCAAAAATGCCGGAAAAATTGAGTAATGGAAATTGTACCATAACTAACAGAACTTGTGGAAAAGTTAACAACAAAACTAGCCTCCCGGCAGTTGTTAAGAACGGCGTTCAGCGGAAGAATAAAAGCAACCAAACAACAGATTTTGTTTCGTCAAAAGACAGGAAGCGAGCTCATGAATCTTCCAAAGATGTACTGCCTCCACGAAATTCACCGACAGATGACTCTACATATTTACAATCTTCCTATACTGTTGATTTTAACAAAAAGGAAGGGAAACCAGCTTGTATGAGGCCGTGTTCGGTGACAAGAAGAAACCGACCGCATCCTTTAATGGTTTGTAGAGTTGACTATTTATTACACCGTTGTCTGGTTTCCATATAATCGCTCGTTTTGCATATGTCGTTCTCGTCGCAAAAATTGTGCTCAGCGCCAGTATCGACAGCTGAGATGCGAGCGATTATATGGAAACCAGGTATTGGTAGTCTATAAAAAGAGGTCCATAAGTTTCGGGGATGACAATTCTAAACTATTTGAGCAGTTGCATATTTTCTCAACGTACTTCCCGAAATTTTTCCCAGCTTACCAAGTTGTATTTTCTTTTTCTCCCGAAAATTTATTTTTTTATGAAAACGCAACTTATGTTCCCGATCATTATTATCATTTTCCCGAAAATGGAATTTTGTTTTTGAATCCTGGAAGTTTGAGAAAATTCCAACAAAAATGAACTTAAATCATTAGTATTACCCAAACAGCCATTATTAAATTGTTAGCCCCCGTATCGACAAGAGGCTCATTAATGATTTAGTACTGTTTCACCTTGATCAATGTAAGTGTATAATGACAAAAATAATAAATCTGTTTTGAAAAGACAATACCAAGATAATAAAAATATACCAAAATACTTGTAAAAGGAACAGCCGGAATCCTTTCTAAATACAAGATTTAATCAACGTGTGGCCATGGCCGCCCGTATGACCATTAAGTACGGAGGTAATAAGTATCGCCCTTAACACCATGTAATGCTGTAGCGCAAGAGCAAAAAAAAAATAGTCAAATTAAGACTGTATACAACTTCATGACGTTAGTAAAAAAACGAATTTTTCCAAGACCTTTAGGTACTTAAGTTGCGTTACTCATTCTGCTCGTGAAGGTAATGGTAAAGGTACAGGTAAAGCTAATGGTAAAGGTAAAGGTAAAGATAACTTTTATTTAACGTCCATAGTTCCATCAGTTCATAAAACTGGTATCTCTTTACCCCCTCACTCTGTCAGTGCTTCGTTTTACGGGTATTTAAAGTTAAAGCAGCACACATCACAGGCAAGTCGAAACAGACGTTGCCGGAGTCGCGCTGAGGATTGAACTGGGGACCTCCAGACGGAAGGTAGCGCACTTACCAACTGTGCTACGTCTGCTCCTGATTTTCAGCAACCACCTCCCCCGTCCACACACACACAAACACCTTCCACCGGGCCTGTGGTATTACATGATGTGTTGCCAGATTTTAACCAAAAAAGACGTATGGCACATTGCTATTAAAGTCAAAGACAGTTATCTTTTAGTTTTGTTACAATAAGCTGACAATTTTCGTCCAACCGACTCCTGTTTTTGTTTTTCTTAGGATTTTCTTATCCCGCAAAACATTAAGCACAAGGTCAACAAGCAACGTTTCTATGACGACTATGTGGGACGGTTCTGTAAGTTGAAAGTTATACTCAGCTTCTAAACTTTGTATAAATATTGATGCTTACCTCTGGTTACCAGGGACTTTAAGCACTGACGACGGCCACGCCGACGACGACGGAACGTTGGAATGCATCGAGCTGAGCACCTGCACGTAGTTGTTGCTAGAAACAGAACGTGAAAAGACCTTTTTTAAAGTTGGACGTGATAACAAAAATGTTCTCAGTAATTGCTTACCTTCAAGAAGGAGCTTTTAATTATTTTCTTTTCACAAAGATTTAGGCGGAGAAAACAAGACCCCAATATCCCGCTGAAAGAAGTGAATAGAAAATCAGAAATATATTTTTTCTGAGCCGCCGTCGTTGGCGCTGCCGCCCTTGCTGCTTGACGGTGACGCTGACGACAATGAGAAAGAACAATAGTAAATACAATAACTGCACGTTGGAATGCATCGTGCTGAGCACCTGCACGTAGTTGTCGCTAAAAAAAGAACGTGAAAAGACTTTTTTAAGGGTGTGTTTACATGATACCGGATCGAGTTTCGATCCGGAGTGAACTCCCTCCGGTTTCTCCATTCCCCTTCTTGTAGCTCTGAATTTGAGTGCACGGTGTTTACATGACTCCGGAACGCCCTTGCTTGCTCCTTTTTTTTTCCTTACTTTACTAACGTTGTTCAGCTACTGTGCTCACGTAGTGGGTGGCTCCACCTAAATTGTTCTACAATTGATACAGGATTTGATGGAACCGAAACCAATTGTGGAATTGCACACGGTTTAGGTATCCTGCTGATGAACAGTAACTGTTTTGCTATTCAT
>JAOEJH020312090.1:0-12937 GCA_025448215.2 Palythoa grandis
TATATAAGCCCTCTCCAAATATAAGCCCCCCTAAACGGTCCTTTGAAAAATATAAACCCAGGGTTTATTTTCGGAATTTTACGATATATATGTAACGAAAAGAAAGACTCATCTCCGCCTCAAACCACAGAAGCAGCGCAGCTCAAGGAAGTCGGACCGAAAGCATATATAGGCGCCTCTGGCTGCCGCTATACGACTATACGGACCATGCATGACCTCGGAGCACAGTATCAAGGAGGGAGGAAAACCCGGAGTACCCGGAGAAAAAACTCTTGGAGTCAGATACAGATTGACAAATTTCAGCTCACGTGCGGAGCCCGGGAGTCGATCCTGGGTGGTAGAGGTGGGAAGCGCGAGTGATGACAGCTACGCCAACCTGACTCCCCTATAAGTGATGGTGATTATGACGACGATGATGCTAATTATGGTGGTGAGGATCATGAGGTGATGTTAGTGATGGGGTTACTTGTGGAACGCTAACCATAATGTTTTGCATCCCTGAGCATGACAGGACCCTTCATTTTCTTCCCGCCTCCTCATTTGCTAACAACTCATTATAATTAAAGGATTTGCTGGATTCTGCCAACACGAGGTCGCCTTGTGGTCTCTCAAGCAATATGAAAGATGCAACTTACAATTCTTTAAACTAATAATTTGTTAAGGATTTTCTAAAGGATTAAAAGATAAATAAATGGTAAATATGAAATGGATGAGTGAAGCAGAAAATGAAGTTATTGCACTTTTTTATTAAAACCATGAGTAAAACCAAGTTGAACGCAAGCACAAACATTTACCGGTTACGTGCAAACGAAATACGCATATACTACTCATGAACGCAAACAGTCATGAACAAACCTCTATGAAAAAAAATTACGTGAAGATAAAAAGCCGCAAAAGTTTTTTTGCAGAGAAAAGTGAAGTTGTTTAATGATCGTGATTCTGTTTAACACGCGGACCAATACCGCTCCGTGAGATGACACGAATTTGTGTAACCATTTATAGGGTCGTGGATCGCTTTATCACAGTAAATAGTGTAAAGCAGTGTATTATTTCCTTGTACTTTCCAAAGCCACGACAAACCGTTTTTATTCTTAAGATGTTTTATTTAGTCAAGTAACAACAGTGATACCAAGCAATTATAGCTGAACAATTGAGAACACAAAGAGTAATAAAGAAACGGAATTTGTAATGTTTTTAGAATTAGATTCATATTCTTTCCGAACCGCCCACGCCGGAACAGTTAGAAGCAAAATATAAAAAGCACTGAACGGTTCGGCTTTCGATTCACCGACTACTGCCTTGGAGATATTAAGAATTACAGATAAAACAAAACAGCAAGGATATTGCAGCTAAAATTGAAGACGAGTTAGAACTGGCTTAGAACAGATGGGAGAAATTGCCGGTTTGTATTTTTCTGTTTTACGTCGAATCTCAGTGCTTCAAGCAGCACCAAAGCTAATCCTCTAGTGAAAAATTCTCCTCAAAGTAAAAAAAAACGTTTTGCTACCTGTGACAACTTTCGCAAAATTTACATCATGTATAATGGTGAGGTACCTGGTTCATTGTTCTTTACGAATTTGCCCAACTGAAAGTTTATCAGTTAACGTAAAATGGAAATTATTCTTTAAAAACAAACAAACTGGCATTTTTCTTAACGAAGAATGGCTGTCAAGTTTGAGTTCCTATCAATCTAATTTACAACGCCAAGGGTTTATTTCTTTTTAGTAGCCGGCGCACTGTGATAAGGTAATTCAAACGTTCATTTCTTGACAAGTGCTTTATTTGTTTCTTAATCTAGTGGTAACTTCGCAAAACGTCTTCCAACAAATACACATCACTTATACTTCATGATATACTTGTGTTGTCTGTGCTCGTTATACTAAATCTAATTTCTTTAACAATCACTGAGTAATCATTAATCTAAATCTTTTAATAATCAAAAACAGCATCTCAAATTCATGTCAGTGTAAACTATATCAAATGGTTTCGGTTCGTGCTCCTGTGACTGGTTTTCATTCACAGACACAATAATTCAACAGCAGTTGCAGGTTACTGACTCGGCTACTCACTTTACAACTAACTCAAACTAGAAAGTCACAACTCGTTTTTACTATAGTCTATACTGATAAAACAAATCGACGAGCTGGTAATTATTGTTATGATTCCAATTAAATTATCACCTGATAAAGTAGGCTGAAATCTGTCACGCCTTGTTGGCGACGCAAACTGCTGCCTTTGCAGCTCTCGAGACTATAGGCGCTTCTATAATTGCGCGCTAAGACAAAGAGACTAGGCAACTAGATTAAACCTTTTTTCCTTGTTCGATGCAGCCTGTGTTGAGCAAGGCTGCTCTTCAATTGCTTTAAACGTTTTAAATGTTTAAAACAGCAATCGATTGGGTAGCGGTTAAGCAGGTTTATTTGAAAAAAGCTATGGCCCTCGAAGAGTCGAGAATTGTCACGTGTGTGCATGATATGTATCAGACAGTGGGGCTAGTAACAACTGGTTTACAAATGCATACCAGGCAGCAAATTGGCCTTTCATGATGCCACGGTTGAGGCGCCTGTAAGACGGCTCTATTTACTATTGGTGTTTGTTAAAGAAATTAACAAGCAACCTTGAGAATTAGTATGCAAAAATGAACAATAAACTTGCTTATACGGAGGCACTTTAAAAACTCGTAAAAACTCAAAAGCACGCAATATCAGGGTTATAGATCGTGGACAATATTTGGGCACACTTGCCACATCTACCAGCATTGGGATGGCTTAATTAAGAATGTCACCTATTTCTTAATAAACTGTTAGAGAACAAAAGATTGAATGGCCATTTTATACCTATTCTTTTAACTATATCAACTCGTGGTCGGGAACGATTGATAAGGACTTGACCTCTAAAAATAAAAAGAGTTGAGACATGAGATCTAAAATAAGAGAACTGTGCAAACGGTTTAGATAAACACGCAAACTAACAGAAAACGCAGTGGTTTATTTGTTGTCAGATTACGTCTTAAAATGGTTTTCACTTGACCCCAGATATAAGAGTTCCGTCGCCGGCATATTCCGCTGATACCAAACAAATGCTTACGATTACGGAAAAACCATCCATCAAATGTTTTCCTCCTCCCATACGACTAGAATCTTGAAGGCTTTTGTCATCGCTCAACCACGCTTTAAGGAGTGAACCTCAACAAACCGACGCATTTCCTTTTGAGCCTGGTTCAAAGACCGCACAAATCTAGTTGAGCCAAGGGGAACAAACACAAATAGAATATCGTTTGGACGCACAATTTGAATTTTATTCACAGACGAAATGTTTACAAAGCTGGTTTATGTGGTCTTGTGGGCTGCATTTACGATCCAAACTTTTTTAACAACAAAAAATTATGCTGCTGCAATGTTGGAAGGTTTGTGTCTGAACAGTATGGTCATCTTAATCATGCCGTTATCATCGCAGTATTACATATTTTTATTCCCAAAAATTAGGCAACAACACGGACTACAAAAAGAAATGCTTTTCTGTTAAGTTCAAGTCTTTGTTCGCTTACAGGAGCTATTGCGAGATGTACGAAAGAAAACCAACGAATTCACTTGCCGATACTGGCGGGAAACCCTTGTATCACGTGTAGATGTAAGGTAAGTTCCTAAACTGAAAATCCGAACTTCCCTAAGCTAATGATCAGAATAAGATTTTGGCTTAAAATTTGCATTGAACCTCTTACAAAAACATGTAAATATGTTAGTGCTTTTGACAGTCCACACTGACAGCTCGCTACCTAAACGTAGCTCAACAATATCGAGCTTTGCCGATGCTCGAAATAACAAATGTTAGAAGATACTGATTATTCACATAGCCTGGGCTAATGAGATGCCTTGTAAAAGTTAAAATGAGGGAGGCGTGTTTTTAAGGAAACCGAGAGCAGATCAGGAAAGCAAATATGTCATCCAAACTTTGTTGTAACGTCAGTCAACGAACTGAACCAAAAAAAACGTTTCTCAGAGTCTTACATAATTGCATGCCACTTGTAGCAATTTTGTTCAGCATTCTTAATGGATTCCCTCTTGGCCCATGATCACAATTCTTACATTCCTCTCAAGATAACAACACATACTTTGTTAATAAAACGTTCGGGAAGAATATGGCCATCAAAGTATTTTGTTTTCGCAGCGAAAGAATGAACTAGTTTCCGTAAAAAAAACTTGTCTTTGCCTAGTCACAATTAAATCCAGCAAACCAACAAAAGGTAACAAACTTTGACCGTTTTAATCGAAATTAACAGCTCGAAATGACTTCACTGGGTCCCCAAAGTTTAAACAAATAACGTAATTAGAGCGTTTCCTCTCAGCTCCCTTAAGGAGACAAGAAGGTGCGAATGCGGTAACAAGTTATAAAGAGACTTAATGAATAAACAAATTGCGAATGTACACACTTATAGTGATGAAACGACTTTAGTCTTAACATTGAAGAAGAAAGCTGTACTCTTTAATCAGTTAAAAGTTTAGTTTGAGTAAAAAAATATGTATTCGGTTCTCCTCTCTATTTGCAATTTAGTTCATTATATTCTTGAGTTTGTTTTCCGTATTCAACTTGCTCCGTACAACACAGTTAACTTACTAACACACTGAGTAATTGTGCATAATCAGAAAATGGTACTCGAGTACGTATACAATTTTGCTGTCTGGATATTGTTTGTACTTCTAGAAATAAAGGCTAGTATTGTTTTTCAATTTTTAAAATAGCTTTGTGCACACAGTAAGATTATATATTGTACATTTACTTTTTTTACTGCGAATGCCAAGTGCGTGCGTCAGTCTAAAAGATAGAGAAAGCCGGCCAGAACAACAAAGAAACATCGAGTTTCTAAAGGTGTCAGTTAAAATAAATTTGATATTTCCGTCTTATTCTCAGAAGCTTGTGACATTTGAAAGTTACTAAGTTTTAAACCTTCAGTTGATTTTTATATCAAGACCCCAGCTATTTATGCTCTGCTGCGTTTTAATTGAACGACTGACCAGTATTTTTAAGAACTTAATTCTGTTGATAATGAAGCCAAATTACATAATAATGTTTGCTCTAAAGTACACCTTGAATAGTCTCTGTTTTTAGCTCTATACTTCATTATAACGTAAAAACTCGAGAGAAATTTAATTTCTGTTTAACTGTTTATAAACTGAGAATTCTCAACGGTGTGATAAAACGTAGTTTTCAAACTAAGTCAATCGGCATTATCGTTACTTAGATCAAAAACGCTTATCATAAAAATAAGTGTTAACAATACAATTCATTATTATAGAATGCAGCGGTTGTGTGTGAACGAGAGCAGTGCCGTATACAAACGTGTCGTGGAACTATCCGCAGATCAAGAGGAAAGTGTTGTCCTGACTGCGTTGGTGAGTCCCGTGTTCACGGAAATAGTTGAAGAAAGCTCATATCATAATCTTTATATCTGGTTAGGCAAATAGCTTAATCGGCTTTATACGCAGTCCGTGGCTTTGTGTATTTTTGTTGTGAGGTTTTTTGGATTCCTTGTACGGTTAGTAATTTTTTTACGACTTCAAGAAGCTTTTAATCTGCAAGCTAATAGGTCTGACACAAGTTACTTAGATATAACTGTTTACACTGAAATCTATTCTGGTACAATTAATTCTCCCAAGTAATTGTTACAAAAGGATTAACTTAAATGGTATAGAACTTAATTTGAGGTATTATCTAAGTTAAAAAAGGAAGATGTAACTGATTCTTTCACCGTTTTTATGGTCACGGATTTAAGGGCGCCGAACGTTAATAGAAAAAACTTTTTAAAACACTAGCTAGTATCTTCGCTTTGTTAAACAGTTGATGGTTATCAAACTTATTATAAATCTTCTAAGTTGACACTTTCGTCATACCTACAAGTAAAAGACACATGAATGATCCGGTTGTAAAATGTATTGTCAGTTGTGTATTACACAAACAAAAGAACACATTTGATCTTCCAAGATTGTAACTTGCTTTAATTTTAAAAGACACAGTGACTTACTGAAGTTATGTTAATAATACAATAAGTAATTTGTATTACGGTTCACAGGCGGATTTAATTGAATTTGTAAAATTAAAAATGGACTTTACAAGCTATTTAAGATAGATATCATCCATCGGACTTTCCGGCTCTCGTATGCCTATAGGCACAGAAACATGGCGTCAGTGACCAGATGAACTGAAAACTGCTTGTAGTATTAGAAATAAAGTGTCGCAGTCACTGTAGTATAACTTGATATTTGTTTAAAAATATTTTTGGTTGTTTAAAAAGATAAATGGATATATTTAGTTTTGCTGAAAAGAGCGAGCCAAGTTTAAGGAGTTCAAGAGCTGGTGGAGAAAAGTTTTAATTACAGGTAATTAGAGAGTGAACCGCAATTATCCATAACACAAAAATATACCTAACTTGCCAGATTTCAGAAACCATAACAAATTATGTGTTTGTAAATAAAAAAAAGGCCGAAACAGTGTTCATTTGACATGCAACCCAAAATAAAACAATTTTAGGCGCCTTTCAGAATTCGAATACATACTATGGTAGTGAATGTAATGCAGATAAATGAATGCTTCATGTTGAAATATTACTTAGCACACGAAGCGGTCTGTGTGCATCTTTATTTAGCCACAACTGTAAATGCTTCTTCTAGAAACTTTCACTCCTTGCATGATTTTATATGCACTGTGACATCTGGTATTTTATGCATCTTTTTATTATATTTTCAGAAAGTTCCACCTGCTTGTACAAAGGCCAGCCACATCAGGTATACTATAAGTTGTATTTCTTCTTTCGTTTCCCAAGGTGTTTTCATTACGTCCACAAGTGTATCATACATTTTTGAGTAAGGGCCAAGACCGAAACCATTTGTCCATCCGAAGTTGAGCATGTAAACACTAGATAACCCGGCTTTGTGAATCAACTTGACGCATTTTTCTCTCTGAAGATCATCTCTCAATCATTTCCGGCTGACCCCTTATCTGATATAACTTGCCAAACTTTAATTTTGCTAAATGTTATCTCTGAAAAGTCAAATACGTATGGTATCTGGAGTTCAAAGGTCATTGGCCAAAAACCCGACTTTTTTTCATTTTTATATGACACATATTTGCAGTCGATAAAAAACCATTCTTAGCTAAGACCTCTAAGTGAACTTAAACGAAACAGGCAAGATCTTCCACAGCTGTCGTGACACAGAATTAAACCTTAAAAATTAGTATTTTAAGAAACAAATTAACAATCTAAGAGTTGAAAACATTTGTTTTAGCTTTTTAAAAGGAGTTTTTTTATTTTTCAACTTAATTGGCAGACATATTATTCAACTGTCACTGTGGTCTAAAGTTTCTAGTTGTTGATCTGCTCTTCTGCATTTCTTCCCCATATATATTCAAGAGACTTTCTTTATCACAGAGTCATCCACATCAGTGGCTTCTCTTTTGGCTGGGATAAGAAAAGATAAGAATCCCAGCAGTTAAACATTTTCGATGTAATCTGTACAAGCTGATGATCATATAATTATGGCCCGAAACTAGCTGCGAGTTGAGTAGGCTGCATACCCATTTTATCAATTGCAAGAGTTTTTATACGTGTTTTCACATCTCATACACTTAATTCGGTTTAAGATCATATAGTATTTTATCTCTCGTATAAACGGTCCTAGAAAATTCATTACGTTGAAATATAACAAGCAATGTTATTATTGTATGTGTAATCTGAAACAGCCCCCTATAAACGAGCTGGACTGTGATAAGAAGCTGGGAAAAGAATGGTCATCAATGAAGTATCATTTTACGGCAAAAAGTGTACGAGGCTCGGATGGTCTTGCGTGGAGGGGCATATTGAAATCGCTTTTATTAAATAGAATCAATTGTCAGAGAAACGTTAGTTTTAGGCGTGTGATATTTATGTTATTGGCCGGACGCGAAAGAAAATAGCGGCCATCATGGCGCATCGTTCTACAGTACTATTGACTTTATTTTTCGCGTTCAGGCAAGATTGTAGTAACTGCAGAAATGCATTGGTATTCTGTAGGTAATTAGAATGACGCTAGTATATATATAATAGCAAACACGACTGAGTCCGGCTGTTAGTCAGGATAAACGGGTCATAATACATTAAATCATAGTTTAATAATATACTTAAAATGCATTTGCAACTTATATAATATCCAATGCAAACTTGTACCATTTGAGCACAATTTTACCCTGAAACGTGCGACATTTTGTAGAGATAAAAATAAAAACGTTGTATGACAAACTAATCCTCTAAACAAGTACTATTGCATGTTTTTAAGATTACTTTAACGATTTGACAAGTTGACAAGTTGTCCTTCCTTCTTATGGAATTTTTTGTTTTGTATTTTAAAGCCCCAAATCTTCTATTAGTATCTTAACCCCACTGTTGAAATTCATGAAAATATGGTCTGATTTTATCATTAGAATATTCTGTTTTCACCGACCATTAGTTTGAGATCTGCAATAAACCTGATTCATCCCAAATAACTGAATAACCCGCAACACACTACTACTTGTAATTTTAATGTACGCTTGAAATAGATAGATTTTTAAATAGACTTGATGATGACAGGGTATTCTAGAAAATTATATAATATGCATGCGTTTCTGGGATTTTATCTATTCTGTGTCAACATGTCATTTGAATTCACAATATAGAAGACGACATAGCCAATAAACCTTACCACGTTCTGACACAAATTCCAACGTGTTTTCTTTAAAGTGTCTACGGTGCAATTTTTTTCTGCGATAGGAATATATAGGTTTAAGAGTTTTGTGCTTTTAGAGCGGATTGTCCAAAGTTAACCACAATGACGTCACACAAGCCGGAAGCTGATTGGACAAAAACTCGATAACCATCACATGTGACTGAAAATTGCGATAACGTTTTGCTATCAAATACGGGAGCATTCCTCAGTGGCCAAAATCTATTAACACACTGAAGTTTATATTTCCTAATTTATTTTAATTAGAATAGAAATCGGCTGTACTTCGTTTGGCTAATTAACAAATTGTGCCCCACAAAGTTTACCTCGGGGAGATTGACGTTTTCTCTCCTTCTTCCATTCTTTCTTTCTTTCTTTCTTTCTTTCTTTCTTTCTTTTTTTCTTGCTTGCTTTCTTTCTTTCTTTCTTTCTTTCTTACTTTCCCTTTTTCTTTCTGTCTTTCTTTCTTTCTGTCTTTCTTTCTTTCTGTCTGTCTTTCTTTCTTTCTTTCTCTCTTTCTTTCTTTCTTTCTTTCTTGCTTTCTTTCTTTCTTTCTTTCTTTCATTCTTCCTTCCTTCCTTCCTTCCTTCCTTCCTTCCTTCCTTTCTTTCTTTCTTTTTAAATGTAATTATTAAGGAAAATTCTCTATTTGTCATTATTTAAACAAGTCAATAATAATCTAGCAAAAAAGTTTCCATAAAGGACAACAACAACATGCTTTATTTGACCCATCATTGAAAATTTACATCACAAAATAAATAAAGTATATAATAGGACTTAAAGAAAGGATATATAAAGGACTCAAAGAAACCCAGAGACACTTTCAACAAGAACACAAGAGCGCAGCTGTGCATGCATGCTGACCTCGACATTCCATTTACTCTATGTCCTATTTTACAAAATTTTGTAAGGATTTAGCATTAATTGTGTTTTATGATTTTGTTTTCTACTACAAAGGATGGTCAAACCTGGTTGGAAAAAGACTGCATGGTTTGTTCATGTCGATCAGGCAAGGTGCAATGCATCAAACAGCGCTGTGCAAAGAGGCATATTACTTGCCCTAAGGTAATTTTATACAAGGCCAGTGCAGGAGTTGAAATTTGTTTTAATGATTCTTTTATTAACTCAGATCCTATAAGAAAGCAGTTTTCAAACTAATAATTAACTTAAATGATTAACTATGTTACTGTTATTTTGTTGTAAATTTTAAATTATTTTATGAATTGGTATTTTACCACTTCATTGCTTATGAATTAGAGTAAGAAGCTCGGAAAAGAAGCGCGACCCAGAATTTGTTTGAAGAGATTTCTAAACCGCCGGAATTAATCAACGAGGTCCAAATTCCTTGTCGTGTTTCCACGAATTCTTAATTCATTGGGAACTCCAAAGCAATATAAAAGTGTTTACACAAAATTTTAAAAAAAACATGTTTACTTGTACTGGACCGGTTGTAGATACTTCAAATGGATCACGTATTAGCAATACGTTATAGAGCTTTTGTCAGACTTCAGGAATAACAACCCACGAAACGTTACCGAGTGCAGACCCCACACAGCTCAACTCACCACATTGTATATTCATATATTGACTGACCAACCGTAAATGATTTCCGGATCTTATCTAAATTTATCTTTATTTTTAAAACGAACGGGACTAAAAGATTGGGCATATTTTAGTTTTCCACCACTGAAATTACGATCTTCCAAGTTTCTACAAGTTTTCTTGCGTGCGATTTCCCTTTCGTTCGATTCACTAATTCCTTTCAAAACTTTTTTTGTGTATACCAGACACCTGGTTCATCCGTCTGCTTCTGGAAAACTTTCCTAAAATTGTTGCAACGAAAAACATCTATATAGCTTTAATAAAGTAAAGTGCTTCAAGGTCGAAATGTTTATTCAAAGATTTCAGTCAACAGTACGACATTTAAATATGCTTAAAAGTCTTCGTTTGATCGGAATTCTTTATCATCTCTTAGACATTGCTCGCTGTTCAGTAAAAAAGTCATTGACAAGTGAAGAAGAATAGGCTCAAATAAATATTTGAGATGAGCCGTTTTTCTTTTGCCGAGTTTTGGATCAATGAAAGCCATTATTTGGAGTTTTTAAAAACTGTTTGGATGAAATATGAAAAGGCAAAATGCAGATGACAACAAGTTATTTGGTAAATAGACTCTGATTAGACAAGCGATTCTCTGAGATAAAGCATATCTCTGATGAGGCGTGTTTGAAAATATTTGATAAACAGATCAAGTACGTGATTTTTGTGTTTTATGTTAATTTCAGTTTATATCAGTTTTACGCAAGTGTCAAAGAACGCTTGGAATAGAGACAAATATATCAATATATATCAATAGATTATTTTTGTCATCTTAATCAAAATTGGATCAAGATATATTTATCGTTTCTCCCTGAAAACTGTGAGAGAGTACATATATCCTGAAAGTTAAAGACGTTAAAAGGACAGGTTTAATTTTTCAGTTGTGTTAGTTTTTGTAATTACGTTCAGTAAATTCGCAGTCTGAGAGCATATGTCCCAATAGATTCTCATTTGATATTTGACGTAATCTCTCTCTGTTACATTTTATGTTTCCTGGGCGTAGTTTGCCGTGTAGATTTTTACTTTTCGTGACGTTTCGAGAGCTCAGAAGTTTGAGATTTCTTAACATAGTACGCTTCAGAAAGCTTCAAACGTGTTACTGATTGCTAATCTGTTTGGACTAGATACCTATTTAAATCATTTTTTACATACTTAGCAATCCAAAGAGATCTAAAAAGGGTTTTCGAACACTTTGATTTGACCGATTCTCAAAATAAAACAAGCTGTCACTTTAACAAGTGTACATAAATTCCTAATTAAAGCATCAGGCTAAGGAGGACACAGATTCTTCCGTCCCAATTCGCCACCCGCAATTTGCGGCTTTTGCAGTGGAAAGTCCGATAAAATTAATTACTAAAACATTAAACTTCCTTCAAACGGAAGAAAACATATCGCAATTAACTCCTTGATAGCGTGAGAAATAAATGTATTTGAAACATTGTTAAAATTTTACTGTAGGTAATTAGGTGAGTTTGAAAATTCAAAATGTTCGCTGCACATCACGCGATTGTGATAAAACAGGTAAGGTTAATTATAGGATGGTATAATTAACTCAAGGACGAATAAATTCGTTGTCGGGAGTCAGGTTGGCTTAGCGGTCATCACTCGCGCTTCCCACCTCTACGACCCAGGATCGACTCCCGGGCTCCGCACGTGGGCTGAGATTTGTCAGTCTCTATCTGACTCCGAGGGTTTTTTCTCCGGGTACTCCGGTTTTCCTCCCTTCTTGACGCTGTGCTCCGAGGTCACACATGGTCCGTATAGCGGGAGCTAGAGGCGCCAATATATCCTTTCCGTTCGACTTCGTTGAGCTGCGATGCCTCTGTAGTTTGAGGCGAGCGGTGATGAGTGCGAATCTTTCCTTCTTTCGTTGTGAGGTATACAAAGAAACTAACCCTTTCGAGAATTGATTCCTTTTCAGAGAAGGATTTTGCAATTCTGCTCTGACCAAGGAATGACATTTCAAATATCAGTTCCTCTGAATGCAGCACAAGGACACATGCAAATTTGTTAACCTTGCTAACCTGTTAACGCAAAAAAGATTCGCCTAAAAACTAACAAATACGATTTCGTTAGTTGCGTATCTACAGAAAGTTGTTAGGATCCTAATTATCAACAGATGTGTGCAAACAAACACGTCGTTTTAATTATTTATTTCCTCTCGTTTTCTCCAGTTGAAAATAAGATATCGTAGCCTTAAAACAGAATAGCTACTTACTTATCCCCTCTCTCTTCCTATCCTTCTTTCACCACACCATAGGGAGGTCCGGCCAAATTCTTGCTATAACTTTTCGCTGCGTTCAGAGGTACCGAGTCCCACTCTTTTCTCCCCTAGTCCTTTGCTAATAGGCAAATCTTTGTCTGCATTTGTTTACACTCTTTTTTCTAATTCAGCTACAAAAACAAAGCTCCTGAATAATGAAATGGTTTTACAAAACAAACTTCCTCTGAAAATATGAGATTGATATGTTGAGTATTCTTTCCCTGATGTGGTTTTAAAAATTGGAAATTTTACAAAGAATGTATGTATATTTAATAGGACTACATGCTGTCCAATTTGGAAATAATTGGATGAAAAAAATTCAGAGGACAGCCAAAATCGGACGAGG
>JAOEJH020313397.1:0-12932 GCA_025448215.2 Palythoa grandis
GATGAAGGCTGAGTTTTAAATTTCAAAAAAAAATTAACCAGAGTAACTTTTTTTTTAAGAAGAAGAAGAAGAAGAGGAAGACTAAGAAGAAGAAGATTTAAAGAAGTTCTAAGAAGAAGAAGAAGGAGAAGAAGAAGAAGAAAAGAAGAGGAAAGAAGAAAAAAGAAGAAGACTGAAGAAGAAACACAAACGCAACTTGAGTATCTAGCGCAATCACGTAAACTGGATATTGACATATATAATCCGAACAGAAACCTCTGAAAAGACCGTATCACCTTATTTGCATGTCTGTTATGTGGTTTGAAATAAACCTAAACCTGTTTGTTACTGTTATTAGCTATGCCGCCTACTAAGACCGAAACAGCTGTCCACAGCTGCTGACACTCAGGCTCACTTGTATTTAAGGGTAGATGCAAGGGGTAATGCCCACTACCCATGATGCCTTAGTTCCCAATACGGTGGCTGCATTTTATCATCACCGCGTTTGTGCTGAAATTGGGATTTTTTATCTTCTTAGCCACATAGCCACATCCCACAAGCGTTGCGCTTACACTTTACTTTATTTTATTTGTGTGTATGTGTGTAATCGTGTATGTTTCTATGTGTCTGTGTGTCTATGTGTGTATGCATGTAGGTGTGTATCTATACATGTAAGTAACTCGACTCCTAGTTTTAACAGATTGTGCTCGCAAAAGTAGCATATTGTGCTCACTAGCAGTGCTTATATATGTCCAAAATTATGCTAGTAATTGTGCTTGTTTTTAATTTGTAAATTATGCTCATTGTAGCTAAAAATGCAGAAATTATGCTTTGAATCTCAACATCAAATTTGATAAAAAAAAAGTTCCTAAACAAAGATGCAACAAACAAGTACGTGGCAAATACGCTAACCATTTTTACAATAAGACACTTTACTAACGCATAATCAGCACAAGTTATTATAAACTAATTGGTTATTATACTCTCTTGGAAAATATATGCAGTGAAATTTGAATTTAGAAAACAAACCCACCAAAACAACAAAACTGCTTGACAATATAAAATACTACAATAAGTGGACAGTAACGTAACGACTATGTTACTTATTTGTTTTTAACACTGATTTTGTGCCACAGAAATTGGATGAATGGCCAATAAATGACCGTTTTGTGCTACAAAACTAGCCAAAAGTGCCAAATTATGCTAGCTGTACTTTTTTTCGGGAAGTCGTTAAAAATTATGCTCGTAATGATGAATTATGTCAACTAGAATTATGCTAGCATAATCTGACAAAAACTGAGAAATGGCAAAAGTTATAAAGTTACCAAAACACACCAAGGTGTGTGAAAGGACAAGAAGTCACTGGTAGCTCAGTACTTCATATTATACCATAACATGTTTAGGATATGAGCGTGTTTATTGGTCATTATAAATACAAAATTACTTGAAAAAATACAGTATTTTCGACAAAACATATCGTCTAAATCTGTGAAGAAACTTAATACCACTATCTCTTATTACACCGCTGAAGTATGGAGATTGCTGAGAGAGAACAGAGGGGCCTAATTTAGTTTTGTTGCTTGACGTGACCGTGCACAATTTTTTCTGAGATTTCTGACTTTTTCCTATTTTTAGAGCGGTGCTTGCTCAATTTTTTTTTCTCTCGACCGACTGTGCTTGCATGATATCCTTTTGGGCAGTCGGATCGGAAGCTTGCTCGATTTTTTAGGGGGGAATTAGTTCCTTCCCCCTTCCCCCCATCCCCCACCATAATGAGTCAACAGTCCATCCCTCAACATTTCATTTGCGCACGTACGCGACACAGCGATTGGCATTAAAATAGGTATTACCACTCAAAGTGCACCACTTCTTTAAAGTAGTGAGGAAAACATTTGGTTTCCTACCCAAAATTTTCAGGAAGTTTGTTTCACTGGTAGTAAGCACCTTACGATCGACTAGCACTGAACAGGTACACCTGCGGAGATTATTATCTGAAACACTCCCTTTTATCACGTGATCTAATCACGCCAAGCTCGAAATAGCTCAGCACGTAAGCTTGTTGTCAATCATAAAGAACAGGCTTTCAATTTGAACGGGTTTAATTTAACTTAATGTCATTCTCCGGGATATAATAAAAAAACTTGAATGACAGTCTCTTGGAAGGCTAGTCCAGTGGTTTGCTTTCTCGGTTATAAGGAAAGCTACATATATTTATTCGTTTAAATCGATCTACAGTACAATATAATTGATAATTTAGCAACATGTTTTTACAAAAAGCCTGTCGTCATGTACTTCTTGAATGCCACGCAACGATTCTAAAAGGAACTGAAGGCAACACTGAGTAAACTCTTTACAATCTACAATACAATCATAACATTTTTCTAAGCTCTGTTCAAAAGAGCTTTGGGTAATTTAACGCAGTTTGGTGGTTTGAACTTACAAGGAAAACCATTGATTATTCGTGCTAATCAAAAGGGGAAACCTCCTTTGTTCTGGCTTTTTTCCATTAACATACCACATAGTAAAACTTGCTCTCCCGGTAAGTGTTGTTTTCTTTCTTTTGATTTAGACATATTTTAAGACGTTTACTGCCTGCAAAAGAGACTCACCAGTATATTGCCAGAAATTGAGACGGTAAAAATGAAGAAGCCACAGCTTTTTACATGCATATCCTGTCTATCTGAAATGCAAATTTCTTGATTTCAGTCAAGATTTAAGCTTGCCAAATGCAACCTTCCGTTTTCAAATGGTAATATATCATCGTATTTGACTAAAGAGATTCGAGATTCCATACAAAGCAATTACACCCTAAACGCAAAAACAACCCCTTAGTCGTGCAATATCGTACAGTATCAATATTATTACCAGACCGTATAAAATTAATGGCTACAATAGCTAACCAGCTTTTTGTCCTCATATATGCAAAAGGTTTTCGTCAAAGAAATGACATGAAGTCAAAACAAAGATGTCCGTTTAAGAAGTTGTCACAAACAACAGAGTTCGGGTACAAATAAAGTTTAAAAAACAACTACATGATTTTTGACGTTTTGAAAAATGTTCACAGTCCATATTTTTTTTGACATAGCGAACGTTGCAATGGCTTCAGCTAAATGAGAGATGTGGCCATTTCGAATTTGACAGCAGGTCACCTGTGCCACAAATATATTTTTACACTTTCTGAAGCGCTTTTTAGTTCTTCTCGCACGTATTTTGTGCGTTTCCGGTTTTTCAAAGACTTCCGGTGGCGCAGCTGAACTCGTGTTATTCCCGATTTCGATCCAATAGGAAGAGAAAGTAAAAAAAGTTCGAGACAGGTTTACATAATCAAATTCTCGGCATGACAGTTTTAGGCGAGGTTAAATTCTTATCAACCCAAAACAAAAAAGGCCAAGTAGAGTTGAACTTTAGCAACAAATATGTCGTTTTAAGGTACAATTTAATTTCATTTTGTTCGTCGACGGGCAAAGCTGTGTTGGTTATCAGTCAACGTTGCAATCCGATCGCGTGAACACTTATGACACTAGCCAAATTTAGATGAACAGCAAGAAGAAAAACAAAAAGGAGATCGACGGTGAACATATTGATGACTCACTTTGTTCAAACCTATCACATGTCGCTCCGCGCGCACGTGTTGATTTTGAAGCGATGAATAAATATATTTCGCGGGAAGTGGGATGATATGAACCAATTACAGCTCGAGATGCACTCAGGTGACCTCTTGAGGGTTTTCCCGGCATGCCGCGGGATTTGGAATGCTTGGTATTTGGCGCGCGGTTTCATTTTTCGTCATTGAACGGGGAGCTCGGAAGAGGCATGGCGGAGACGTTGGTTGGGTTTGCTAAACACGGCAATGTTTTACAGTTAAATAATTCCTCTCCTATGCCAACCACAAATAGTATGGCCGCTAGCGAAGTAATGAATGGCGTTATAGGACAGACAACTGATAAAAATAAAAACAAAATGACCAAAGAAGACGATGTTGGGTAAGTTTCGACACGGCGTTTTATCAGCTGAGCAGTTTCGTTTCTATTGCCCAGCTCGAAATTCAAAATTACGGTAGCTTATAATTTATTTTGAACATAATTAAAATATAAGCATTGAAGCATTTAAACACTGGAATAATATATTTATTTTTATGTATTTTTTAAAAAATATTTTTGTAAATTTGGGTTTGGTTGTTCAAGCAGTATGGTTATTTCATATAGCCTTTGACACTTCCGTGGTGCCACTTTCGTGTTCTCTCCTTCGTGAAGCTCACCAATTTGCTTATCGACTTTCCGTGTTCTGTTCACAGCAAGCTCTTTGTCGGCGGGTTAAGTTATGACACAACAAAAGGTAAGAAGAGCGTGAACTTGCCTGGCTTTTAGTGTCTCAATCTATGAAATATCATTATTTTGAATATATTCTTGCCTAGACATTTCTCGCCGAAATTATGTTTGCGTGCGGCTAAAAATTGTTTTGTTTCTTTCCTCACAGACGGCCTTAAGGAATATTTTAGTAAATTTGGTGAAGTAGTGGGAGTTGATATAAAGATGGATGCTCTTACGGGCCGTTCAAGGTTTGTAAACCACAAATTCATTCAAACTTGTTTGGTCGTGTCATGAGGACATTTCGAATGAAATCGAAGCTTATGGTGCGTATACCGGTGTTTTCATTACAAAAACAATGTATTCCTTTGTTTCTCCCCACGTGCTTGCTATTCGTGAGTTTACATTTTAATGTTGTGAACTTTCTCCTCACATTTCGTGATTTGTACCACGTATCTTTGAGCGCTACAAACCCGGAAAACTTCCCAACTTGAATATACTTGAGTTCGCGCGATCAAACTGAATATTCATTCACTCACTCGACATATTACATTGGAATCGTTTCTCTTTTCAGACTCATTTTCGTGTTTTAACCAGCGACAATAAGACATCTATTTATGGCTAACCCCCCGTTGAAAATATCACTAAATTTACAATAAATGAGAGACATTTTCCTTAACACAAAGTGATGAGAAAACCGTTTCAGACAAGAAGTCACACATCATTTATTTCCCTCTCAATATAATGATGGCGGATGAATTTAATCTCTTGAATGCATGAAGAACGGTCTCGCAAAAGGGTTCTGTGTTTAGACTAGAATTTAATGCATTGGTCAGTAATTAACATACACCAGTCGGTAGGATTTGTGCTGAGATGTGACTTAACTGAAATCGATGGTGGCTCAGTTACTTTGTATGGTGTTTTTGGGCCTTAAACACGACACTATTTGACCTCACATTTTTAAAATATTACCATTAATATCGAGGAAGGATTTTGAATTAAGTAACTTTCTCATGTTCAGCCAAATTTTTCTGTTTGCTTGTGACTTCTTCATTGTAAAGTAGTTTTGTATACATAAAGTCGTGTGCCCTCGTCTTTTGTTTTATCAATAGACATAAAGTTATTTATTTTGGTCTCATGTTATTCGTTTCAGGGGCTTTGCTTTCGTTCAATTCAAAGAGGCCAGTTCTGCCGAAGCGGTGAGTAGTAGAGAGTTTTGCTCAATACGAACGTAAATATTTCAAGTCATTAAGGCATTTTTAGGCTTTTGTCTTAGAATTAAAATTCGTGCCTGGAAAACAAGATGCCCCTTATCACTGAGACAAATTCAGCGAACGTCCTTTTCATTGGTTGATATATTAATGGAAGGGTTATTAGTTTGAAACAATCACTCAGACATCCGCAAACTTGCTCTCAGACTTATCGGAGTCGTGCCTTTTACGCTATTGTTTTAAAATAAGTTGAGATGAGAACTCGTGGGCGCTTCAGAGCGAATGAAGCAAGCCCGACTTCAAGTCGCATGACCCACTGGTTCGTATGACAGCGAAATGCCATATTTCTCCAGATTTCTCTAGACGCATTTTTGCCAACACGATCAGTGGTCGCTTGGTGTCAGTGGCGATCGCATGTGATCAACTTTGTTTTTCTCACTTTTCTCGGGAATCAAGCCAGGAAAATGAAATTACAGCGTACTTTTCGAATAATCACTAAGTCGTGTTCGATGGACTACCCCCACACGTGGTTTGTGAATGCGGAGGACAAGTTTATGTCGATTCTGCCAATGATACTTCAGTAAACTAATCCGCGCTGCATACGTGGGGACAACTTGATAAGTTCTAAAGCTCTCAGATTATAAGTGAAAAACTAAATCAGTTTTCTTCTCATTTTCTGCTTCAGTAGTAGCGTTTTTTGTTTGTTAATTGCTGTAATTATGCAAGGTGTCAGGTTTTTATTGGGCTGTGTGTTAGGAGAGAAAGTCTAGAAGTGACATCACGTAAACTCCATCAGAATTTATATATGCAGTTACAAAAAGATTTTGTGGTCTTGTTTGGGAGTGGCAGATGTGTTGTGTGCAAGTGATATTGCTGCGGCTGTTTCGTCTTGACACTCAATTAAATGTCAGCTTTTGAGGATTCAGATCTAGTTTGGTTTCCCAGTTTCTATATATTTACAGTATAGCGTAATAATTAATATACAATAGAAAAAATACTTTTCTCATGTAAATATCCATTTTCCTGGAGTTTTTCTAAGAACGTAAGTTTAAGAGCTAACAGGTATAAATTAATGTTAATGAAAATGTCAACATAGATTAGAAAAACAGAATTTATGATAAATCATTCAACTTGCTTGTGAGATAGTCTTTGTGAAAGCAGCGTGTCAAGTTAAGAAGACAGTTTTTTTCCATTTCATCACCTTAATATTTGACATTACGACCTGCAAAGTGCCAAGATATCATTTTATGACTTGTATTGGTCACAAGATTAGGGCCTTCCCACTACCTGCGTAAATATGTATTTGTTGAAAGTAATATTGTTACTCTCAAGTTTACAGTTTGGTGCTGTTGTTATGATATTGTTTGTTTCTTTTGTTAAAATGGACTGAATGAAAAATTTTGTTTTTTAAAGTCACGATTTTTAAGCAACGCATATTTTATATTGAATCTATGTTATTCATATTTGGTGCCAATTTAATACCATTTTTCTGAAAATGTTTAAAAATGGATCATAAATATATTATGATAACAATGATTTAAAACTTGCACTGTTGCGAGATTTTAAGATAAAATGTCTTGTTTTTGTTGTTAACTAATCCATTGTCATAGTATTATGGTAAAACAATATATTTTTTAACTTTATAAAAAAATGCTTATTTTTTTAAGCACCTAATCAATTGCATCTAGCTTTTCTTCAAGGCAAATAAAATGAACTTTAACGAAGATTCATATGTCTCCCAATTAAATTCAGAAGTCTAATCTGTGTGTTACAGTTCAGTATTCAAATATACAATATTAGTGTTTGTTTGCAAATATTGCTTTAGCTAATAAATTTAGCTTGGAATTTATCTCGTCCAGTAAAATGTTTTACCATGTCCATGGCAAATTTATGAGTGAATGTGCTTATCATGTACATTGCTGTTAACAGCAATTATGAAAACACCTACTGTATAGTTTTAAACATCCAAATGCATTGAGGTAACAGTTATATTTAGCTCGTGTGTGTTTAATTTTAGAGTTTTACAGTTACGTGCTAAATGAGAATGAAAGTGAAGTAGAATGAAGACTAAATATGGCCTTTAAAAAAAGCTGTGTAACTCAGAAATTTGTCTGTTTGTGTACATTATTTTCATTATCTTTATTATGGTCGAAGTATAATGAAAAATTTTTGATTTGTAGCAGTTGTTATTACAATAGTAGAGTTAAACAGTTTCATGTTTTTGTGAAGTATTTGTTGTTTTAAAACTTGAGTGTGTTTGTCAGTGCTGCATTTTTCACACTTTAAGTCAAAGGTATTGATATCGTTGTGTATCAATTATAAAAATGAAATTTTTAACTTCAATTTCTATGGAGACTTCACACAAGCTCTATTTGTCCAAGCACTCTGAAAGAGTAAAAACAGAAACTGTATCAAGGGATTTTGGATGTGTAAATTGATAATACATGTATTAAGCATCTGTAAAATATGTCATAAATAAGATTTCATTACTATTTCCTATTTCCTGTTAAGATTTTGTTCATTCCCAAATCATTGGATTTGTTGAAAGTTTTTGTAGATTTTTAGGTCTGCTGTAGATAGTTTTGTGCGCAATAGATAGTTCAAAAATATTGTTAAAATTATTTTCGCTCCTATCAAGCGACACTTGGTTATAATAGCAGGAAACCCCTGTTGATTGTTCTTTATATTCAACAGAGAAACAGCTGTTGGAAGGATATTTTTAATTTCAATTTATGACATTGTCTCCAGTTTGTCTGATGTCGTGTGGTAAAAAAGTGATTTATTCAGAAATGGTATAGTGGGATCAGTTTAAAAGAAACTTAATTGATCCTGCTCTTTTGTAACAAATTTACAGTAAACTATTATGTATGTAACATATGTAATAACAGTCTTTTGTTGTGTTCTGTATTTTCCAGTCCAGTTAAGATACAGCTTTTTCTAAAAAGGTTGACATCTGCCATAGTCAATATCAGTGTTCGTACCCCACCTGGAAAACCTGGATGTCCTTGAATTTCAGAATTTTTCATTCCAGGCCTGGGATTCCTAGGAAAATGTTTTTTTAGAGTGACCTGGAAAAATCCTTGAATTTTGAGTTTGCAGTCCACTTGGTGTAATTTGTGCAGATAGAATTGTTTTTAGACATAATTTTTCTTCTTTATATAATGCAAAAGATGTCAATTGTGAATCGCATTCTGACTTCAGCTAGAGCACGGTGCCATACACACTCCATCCCTGTCCCGATCTGAAGATCCTTTGACAAAGTTCAGTACACCTGGAAATTACCTGGAAAAGTTCTGGAATTTTACTTTGAGCAAAGGGAAAGAACCTTGCAATACTGTGATTGAAAGAAACTTTTGGTAGAAAAAAAAGAGCAGTAAATATATCACATTGTAACAGTGATAATGACGATATTAATCAGGGATAGAAATTGAATTTTTTTTCACTAGACATTTGGACTAGTAATCACTCAGGTTTACTAGTCCTTTCCGTTTTTTACTAAACTTTACCAGCTTTTTCATTTACATTACAGCACCAACCATTAGTTTTTGACATACTTCTTTGCACCACCTAATGCAATGTTCAGTTTCGTTGTTCTGTGGAACCCATGTGCATGTGACATATCATCATTCAATCAACATGTTCCCACTCTTTCTAAGAAAATTGCTTTCAGGCAGAATAGAACATAAATTTGTAATGAAATGACGTGATCAGAAATGCAAGCAAAAATATTTCAAAAACTTTATTGATAGGTGACAATATTTTACAAGACACTCGAACTAGTTTGAAGACAAGTTTACTAGTCCACTAATTTGGAACCCTGATAATAATTAATGATGGTGATGATGATAATGATAATGATAGAATAACATAATGGATGCACTACAAAATGTTCAGTGACTGCGGCAGTAAATTTTTAGTCGTCAATTTGATTGAAAATGGAGTGAAATAAATGCTTTTCAAAATAATAAGCAAGCAGGAGCATGATAAATTCAGTTTAAGGGGTGTTTCACTTTGCAACAATGTTTAACTTAATGCCTTATAAGCAAACGAAGCTAGCATCAGGCAAAGGAGGGGGTATTTGCCCCCCCCCCCCCAAACCCCCTTCAAATTTTGAAGCAGAAGTATTTTGATACTTACTTTTTAGGAGGTTTGCATTTGACTTTTTTTTTAATCTTGACGTTTGACCTACTGTTATTTAATTCACATTTTCAGATCTTCAATCAGTCAGCTCATTATTTACTAGGCTTTTTGTATCAAAGAGTGGAAACATATATTAATAGTATATTAATAGTTCAAATTGTCCCAAGTTCAAATCCTGGCCATGCCGAGTGCTGAACATTTGTGCGACCTTCTTTTCCGCCAAAGTTGACTCAGCTTTCCATCCTTATGGGGTCGGTAAAATGAGTACCAACTTCTGCTGGGGGCTAACCTGCGATGGATTAGTGTCCCGTCCAGGGGGAGTCAATAACTCTCATCCGCTTAACACTACGGAAACCGGAGATAAGCGCCGGCTCCAATGGGCCACTAGACTCAGAAAAGGATTTAGCCAATAGTTCAAATTGTCATTTTTTGTGCTTTATCAGAAACTTGTATTATAGCTAAAATTCCCATAAAAAACAACAAAAAGCAATAAATGTGATAAAATGGGATGTGTCACTGTTTCTATAGAAACAGTTTGATAAATTTTTAAGTTTTACACCATGGAAAATAGGAGATACTGACATTTGATAAATATCCTTCACTACAGTCCAAAACATCAGTATCTTCTAATTTTCCACCGTGTAAAACTGAAAAATTTATCAAACAGCAACAAAAAGGCAGTTTTGTTCGTAACCCTGCTTTTAAAATGTTGCCTTTCTCAAAAATTTACATTTTGCCCCACAACACCCTCCCTAAAATTTTAGTCTGGCTTCACCCCTGTGACAGTAAGATAAAAGATTTAGAATCTATGGTGCCTTTAAGATACACAAATCCACTATATTTGGTTGTGCCACGCATTTTAGCCAAAATTTGAATCTGCTCTACTTAGAATATTTAGAGGATTCCGAAATCCATCAAAATTTTAGTTTGTATGGATAATCTGACAGAAACATTTTGCTAAATTTGCCGATCCCCAGATCCTATCATGCACCACCTTATTCAACTTAGGCTGAAAGCATTTAAGAAAAAATGATGTCACTTGAAGATCTTTATATAAATTTAAAGCACTTTTTAATTAATGCTCAAACATTATTTTTTTATGAGTTTTTGCTTACATCTTGGTGTCATCTTGCACAAATTTGTATAATGCCATATGTTTCAAATCTATGGAAGCAAATGGCCAACATATGTCTCACAGTTGTCAGAAATTCATTCAATGAGATTTATGTCATATGTTAGAGCCAGTTTGGTGAAAACTTCCTTTGGTGCAATCATTTGCAGTTACAGTTGAACCCTATTATTTTGGACTTGGTTATTTCTAAGTCCCCATTATTTCAAACAAATATTGGTTCCCTTGGTTTTGCATCCCACCATAGTGTATTTAAGGCTAACCCCGTTATTTCGAACCCCTGCTATTTAGAACTATTTTGTCTTTCCCTTATGGAACTTTGGAATAATGGGGTTCAACTGTATTTAGTATTTTTTACAATAATTAGTTTAATTTTTCTGACTAAGGTTTTCAAGATAAATCTACATCTACATCTACATTTTATTAAGTCGGTAAAATCATGAGATATCACACCAACTATAAAAAAAATTTTTTATAAGATTAATACGATGGAAATATAATGAAATGGCATAAGAGGTACAGTACTGCCCAGAAAAAGGGAAAGATTTAGGATATGCTGTACTTAATTTTTGTTTTTATGGCAGAGGGAGAGCATTAATTAAATTTCTTATGACATTTGAACAGTAAAACTGTCGATAGTTTGAAACAGCTGTTTTAGGTGGAGTAATTTGAGAACTAAACCAGCTTGGCAAGTGCCACATTGGTTTTGGTCATTTTATTGAAGTTCGCACTTTTTAACTCTTAAAAGTCCAAATATTTCAATGGAAGTTAAGTTACAATGCATACCTTAAAATACAAGTAAAAGGAAATCTAATTTAAGTGATTTATCAAATCAGATAACTCGTAGAACTTGGTAAGTTGCAAGCTATAACGATAATATAATACAAATTTCTTTTAGAAAGAACGTACTAATTGCCCTAAATCAGAACTTTAAGAAAACATTTAGTATGTGCTTTGATGAAAAGCCGGCGGCGTGGTTGGCACAGTGGCAAGATCTCTACCTTTCAACCACAAGGTCCCAAGTTCAAATCCTGGCCCTGCTGAGAGTTAAGCATTTGTGTGACCTTCTTTTCCGCCAAAGTTGACTCGGCTTTCCATCCTCGTGGGGTTGGTAAAATGAGTACCAGCTTCTGCTGGGGGCTAACCTGCGACGGATTAGTGTCCCGTCCAGGGGGAGTCAATGCCTCTCATCCACTCAACACTACCGAAACCGGAGATAAGTGCCGGCTCCAATGGGCCACTTAGGCTCGTAAAAGGATTTTTGATTAAAAGCCTGAAAAAGTCGAAACTAAAAAGCACTGTTTGAGGACAAGTTATTGTGAAATTTGTTTACTTAATTCAGATACAAAAAACACAAGTTACAAATGCACCAGTCGTAAAGAGCACTGAAGTTATTTTACAAAATGATAAAGCACTCGTTTTTCCAAATATCAATTCATTATCAGTTCAAAAGTAAGTAAGTTCATTGATCATTATTATCAAAATCCATCTGGCAGTATCTGATATGGCAAAGTGTTGCATGTGGCAAAATGCTTGGCTTAATGGCTAGAAGTAGAAATGTAAGCCATTAAAATGTATGATTTGCATTTGTTCAATGCAATTGAACAACACAATTCATGTTTTAAAAGCAGGCAACCCAGTGTATGCTTTTCTAGTGTCTTGTTATAGGATGTACACCTTGACAAAATTTTGTGCATAATTCCTGACTTGATGCATTGGGATCATGTATTGGGATCCTATTGTTATTCAGTCCCGATCCCAAATACAGTACACAATCCATGATAGCATGTTTCCTGAGAATGGTACTGTAGCATTAGCAAAGGTCCGATTAAAGGATTTGTCACTTTTGTTTAACCCTTTAAGCCCCAAGCACAACAAATGACGTGTTGGTAAATTCTCCTAACTGAGCTCCATACTTTCTATATGTGACCGTGAACGGGAAAACGTACTCTAACGACTTTCCGTTAAACGGGTGAATTAAACGACTATCGAACGGTTTTAAACGGTTCCACAGGCCGTTTAAACGGGTTCCACTGAACGTTCGAACGGGTCATTGAGTTTTGCGAACGGGTTGCCAAGTCGTTCGAACGACTTGTGAAAAATTGCAAACGGGCAACTGAACCGTTCGAACGGCTTATGAAAATTTCGGAACGGATAGCGAGCCGT
>JAOEJH020314545.1:0-12927 GCA_025448215.2 Palythoa grandis
CAGCCAAACTTTATTTAAGCTGGAGTTTGCGGACATGTGGTTGTCTTTGAGTAGCGCTAAAACAGTTTACAAATACATAAACCTGCGTTCGGTTAATTTTTCGATTTAAACCAACTAAGCGGAAACAGTGAACTGAATTCTCTGTATCAAGCAGTAGCCACATGCACTCTTCGAGGGCCTATTTTTATTGGTGGTGTTGTTCTTTTTGCTGATATGGTTGTTGTCGTTGCTATTTTTTTATTTTTAAATCGCTTAACTTGCAACCTTGGCAAATTGAGAGAAGGCCGGCTTTGTTCGTCTGACTTTGCCGCCACTTGAAAAATTCTAAACAAAAGAAAGGTGAGGTGGCGCATTGTTGGTCTTTTGCCGTGTTTTTATATTTGAATACCATGTCAACCGTTTTGTTCGTCTGACTGTTGCCGCCACTGCAGAGCGATGCTCCATCAAGTATAATAGTCTTTGCTGTGTATATTACAAAACATCGAACTTATCCTTTGTTTGTCAAATTTGGTCCATAGAGTGCGTAAAAACGCTAAAAGACAAATGTATAATGTCTTCTCGTATGATTGATTTTTTGCTTGTTTGATTGATTGTTTTATTACTTTAACAAAATCACTTTCTGAAAACTTTACCTATGTCTATGGTCGTTAGGACATATGTACTTTTCCTTCACATTTTTTTCATTATGTTTGACCTTTTGCTTTTTCTCAGGTGAAATGTTGTAGCATTATAATTGTTTCAGATTTTACTAAAGGATAATTTTTAATGTATTTTTTGTGTTGAGCAGCGTTGACTTATATTTAGTAACCTGTTTAAACAGGCGAGATTTCTGAAGCACTGTAAAACCCAACAAGTTTGCAAGCCTGATTTAGCTATAACAGGAAATGTCACTTTCCGAGGGTAAGTATTGCGCATGTGCATATTGTGTTTGTCGACCTTACCGGCTTTCTCCGTTTAAATTTCATAAACTGAAATAAAGCATTAATAAGGAAGGCAGCGGCGTTAGTAGCTACGGAAGGGTCCAGAGATTCCGGAACACCCTTGCATTCAGCCTAAGGGGGCTATTTCTAGAGAAACAAGACCAACAGAGGAAGAGCTAACACAATTAACCCTTACACCCCACTACTTCCGGATGTCGAAAAGTTTGAAGACCTGGCTTGGAAACGATATTACAGTGGTTTTGTAAAATGTGAAAACAGTGGGATAGAGCAAGTTAAATGATAATTTTTATCCAAATAATTTCTGTAACCGTAAATATTTTTGATGGTCTTGTAAATCAGATAGAGAGACGTGATAATATTATTTGACCGTTTGTCAGTAGAGTACAAATAACAGTAAGAGCGAGACTGGAATGAGTGCTAATATCATACCGTGTCACACTCATTTAAGACAATTTGCATCATGGAAAACTGGATTTACCGTTATTCGTTTGTCAGAAATACTTCCTTGTTTTTGAAAAGATGGATAACAAATCTCTTATAAAACATTTAAATAAGCTGTATGGTACGTGGTACCTTTAGAGTTATGTGGTAATGGACGAGCACGAACGATTTATTTATATAGATAATGTTAACACTGATTAGTTTGCCGCTTCCATTCTATGACTGAAATCAATTTTACCAATCCATTTTTAGTCGGGAGTCATACTACGACAAAATATTCATTGGTCTCGTGGATACATTGTTTGTAAACGTTGATTTGAAGAACAACGACGAAGATGCAGCTTATTCAAGCCAAGTTATCATTGAGTATCCACCTGCCCTCAGTTATATCGGGCCTGGCCCAGATAAGGTATCGCCCAGTGGTTGTCTGAACATTTACTTAAAGAGTCTTTCACAACCTTGGTCCAGGGCATTTCCTGAGCATGCGGAAGGAGCGCAAGGAAATGGCCTGGGAATGAAGTTGGGACTTTCAATACAATAATTAGATAATTTATTTGTTGAGCTAATGTTGTAATAAAGAGTTGACTGCTTCTTCTTCCAAAACTGACATACGAGGAATAAAATTTAAGCGATTCCTGCGAAACTTTTTCGATTCGCTAACAAAACTTTAACAATTAGTGTAAAACCACTTAAAAAATGTCTTTAGGCTGTTGCTTTGGGCCGATCCGTAAAGTGTCACTAGCATATACATTTTCCAGCTAAAAAAGCACAACCCAACGGTGAAATCTCTCGGAAAGTTTTTTCGTATTACGTTCTAAGTTAACAAGACATAAGTTGGGACCGACGTCAAGATCCCACCAGCGTGAAAACGCGAACATGAACCAAGATGGACGAAATCCCACAAAACTTTTGTTGTTGCTTCCATATATTTCGTAAAATACTTCGCGATACAAAAACAGGAAGCGTTAGTGGCACTTTAAAGATAGATATGCATTTTCTAAATTCAAGTCCTTGTAAAATTGATAATTCTTTTACCCTTTGGCCACAGAATTTTAGAATACATTTAGGACAGTAAAGAGTTAATATTGCAAAGTAGCAGACTAATCTTAGACTCGAGAATTATCATTACGTGATAAAGATCGTGGAACAAATTTTGAATAGGCTAGGATAAGGTAATCGTTAGAAAAACCATTTAGAAAAGAACAATGAACTCAGTAAAAAATATGGTGTTTTTTCATAAAGGAAGTACTCTGTGAAACGCAAAAAATTGCAGGATCGATATGGCAGAAAGCGGTTTGTGCGACAGGGAATCCTTTACGTGGAAAAACTCAGGTTTGTGGTCTAATCCATTAAATTTCCCTGCTGTTTTTAAAAACAAATCCAGTGTCACGCATACCTGTGCATTGAATCAGTATTCAACTGTTCTGGTTGCACATTTATGTACTGTGACAAAAGCAGACTCTTGTGAATCTGTAAGGGTTTTTGTTTTTCATAGAGATGATGTTTTTATGGCATTCCTTTGAATTGCTGTAAGCTAGGCCGAAGTCAGAAGAAACCAAAAGTTAAAATTTAAAACTTCAAAAACATGAAAACTAGACTTCATAAAACCATAAAACTAGTAAAAGTGCTTTACTGTTTAGAGGCTATAGATTGAAAGCCGAAAGCTCGTATTCTTAATTAGTTTAGGCGATGTTTTATAAATTTTAAACCTGATTCAAACCATAAAATACCGGTAGTGTATCTTTATTTTAAAGACAAATTGAATACGTTTTTCTTGAAAAAGCAAAAAGCACCAACAAACACTCACACGAAAAGTATATTTTGAACTTAAAAATGAATTGAATAATTTTTGAAAAAACAAAAGCAGAAAATAATTTGATGGTTAGAATGGCACTACTCCTAGGGCTGAACGAGTTAGTATCTTTCTGACGTTTTTTTTAAATTTATCACAGAAAAAATTCTACGTCGAGTTTTCCGCAATTGGTATCCAAGGAAACATCAGTGACTTCGACATTATTGTTAAGGCAACGAGGTAATTTACACACAAAGTGTGTTCAGTTCCTTTATTAAAACTATTACTTTAATAATTTGGAGTTCAATTTTCGATATTAAAAGATTTGAAACTCACAGAATGAGTAGATCGACCATATGAAGTTGTTTAGAACTGCCTTCAGGAAAGCAGTAAAATGAATAATCAAAAGAATAGGAGTTCCCCAGAAGTGAATTGATGGCGGTAAACATTGATGGTAATGATAATGGTGATGACGATGATGATGATGATTGTAACAGATTTTATACAGTTTTTTATGTGAAAGCATCCTGCTCAGCTTGACATATGGAAAGGGAGAAACTGAACTTGACTCGCTTCATTTAAGTCAAGACCTACCTCTCTTTTACTACTGTACAATAAGAAGTGTCGATTAGCAGTTGCATTTTGTTAAAATTTGTTTGCTTCTTTTAATCTACGTACTGCTGTTGAATTAACAGTGCGGCCGATGAAAAATCTTACCAAAAAGATGATGATAACAAATTGACTCTGCCTGTGAAAGTAACGAAGGAAGCGGATTTGGCACTTGAAGGGTAAGTACTTCAGTAACCTACTGACAATCTTTGGCACAAAAGTTTTTACACTGATTTGGTTAACTCTGGTTGTTTCTATTTTTTTATTCCTCTCAGTCCACTCCAGGCACGTCTGTTCGCGATGTTTTTTGGAACACCTAAGATAAATCTTTGTTTTGGTAATTTGTTACGACAGTTATCTAGAACTGTAAGAGTTTCGATACATCTCTCTTATTTCTCCTGGGTAAATTAAAACAGGAGGTAAAACGAGTAGGTAACCAAGCTTATGCTTTTATTATTTCCAGGTTTTCAGAACCCGATCAAGTTGTTTATAAAAGCGGGTTTAGTGGTACAATCACAAGGGTTGACCAGCTAGGCGCGGGAATAACACAGAAAATAATAGTAAGTATATAATAATGATATTGATGATGATGGTGGTAATGAAACTCGTTGGAGTCACTGGAATGTGAAGAGAAAAACTGAAGCAATATGGTAATTGAAGTTAAATGACGTCATCGTGAAAATGTGTTGTTACATATCATGCTCCTTCTAAGCGTCCATCAGCAACCTTTCTTCCATTTTTTATTCCTTCCTTCTTTTCTTTTATCGTTTCTTCCTTCCTTCCATCGTTTGTTTCTTCCTTCCATCGTTCGTTCTTTCCTTCGTTCCTGATTCCCTTCATTCATTCCTTCCTTGCTCCCTTCCTTTTCACCTTCCTTTCTTGGCATCCCTCCTTTTTTCAAACCACCCTCCGTTTTTGTCGTTACACATTCAAAGTTTTCCAAGTTTAGTTTTAAGGATCCAGCAACACTAACCTGAATCACTGATTTTTACAAAACAACAGGTGAAGAACCGCGGTCCAAGCAGTGTGGATGGATCTACAGTAAACATCAGCGTTCCTGTAATTTACGATGCTGACGATCCAAGAAGTTTCCTTATTTACCTTATCACGGTTGAGGTTTGTGTGCAAGTCATGCTTATAAATAAATGTTATTTGCCGGCTTAGGTTCCGTATAGTGGAAAACTGTGACCAAGGTCTGGAAAATACTGTGGCATTGTTAATGAAAACACTAGTAACGAGAGTGGAATCAACAACTTAGGCGTTGACGTTGAAAGTAACGACAGTAGTGAAAACAACAACAACAACAACAATCTTTATTTTCTTAATTTAAACTATTTACACAAAAGCAGGGGCCCGCAGGTACCTAGAGCTAATCTAGGCGTGCCTGTTAATTGACGTGTAACGATCGAGATTATTATTTACTTAAATTTATGTATATTTATACGCAGGCACAGACACAAACCCTGTTACGATCCAATTAGCCCCAGTGGGACTCTCTTCTGTATATATCAACTTGTAATTCTACTGTATAATTAGTTCCAGCTCCTGATGAGTGAGGACTTCGGTCCTCACGAAACAGATCTGTAGAGCCAAAATATACCATCCGAAAATTTTTACCATCATTTCTCAAAATTGATTGCCATATTTTGCTCTGCATTCTATTCTTGAAAAAGTATTTTTTGTGAAAATTATATGTACGTACACGTCCAAAGGAGAGAGGAGTTTACAATAAATATAGAATAATAGCAAATAAAATTATGGAATTAAAAGCTGTTTTCTTTTGGATTGTACCTTAGAAATAATGACATATATATCTATGAACGAGTCTTCTTCATCAAAAATGCTCAAAAGAATACTTTGAATTTTCCTTTTGAACGAATTTCTCGGTAGTTATCTCAAAGAAGCTGGCATCTCTACGCCTATTCTTGAAAAAGCATTTTTTTGTGAAAATTATGTGGCATTGATGGACCCACTAAAATTGACCTGCTCCAAACAGTTGTGGCTTCATAGCTCAGTTGGTAGAGCACTGCACCTTTCATATCTTATCTTTGCAGTGTTTTTGCTACGACCTGGTGATTGGATAAGTTTAGCTACTTCGAGCGGTGATTGGTTGGTAAAGACTGAAGCACTCACGCACGTCTCTACCATTTTGTTATCGCACGGACTACAGGATACGTTCAAATCATAATATGTCGGCTGTTTCCTTTTATATCGAACATCTTCATATTTCAACCTCACACCGCAATAATGTAGTTTTAAAGTCAGCTTTGATTACTGTTCAACTTTGGAAATACTGCGGCATGTACATGCAGTATCTTTGCGTTTTCTGGGCATCCTGGCTCAGCTAATTGTATATGATGTCATGTCTTGTGTTTGGATTGATAATTAGATTTTCATAGAGTACCTATTCAATCCTCTTTTGTTTGAATACAATTTGAAGGCTCAAGGTGGAAGCTGCACCGTGCAAACTAACACCGAAGATCTGGCGGTGAGTGATTTTGTCATTTACCGTATGTAAATTAAGTTCACTACTTTTAAAAATCTTTTAACGTGATTCACACTAACCATAGCAAACCTCAAAAACCCCTGTAATTTTGAATTCCTTCCAGGGCAAAAATTACTGGATAAACAGTTTTTGTCCTGTTTCTATTCGAATCAAGTTTTAGGAGCTAGGTTCAGGTAAAATTTTCTGGCAACCCCGAGAAACGTCTGGAAAATCCTTGAAATTTTTATGCACTAGTCACAACGACTTATCCATTTTATGTATTGATTATCTAGCTTCATTGGACGGTTCTAGATTTTAAAAGAAGATATAGTGTATTTTACTCATAAATGGTGCAAAACCTTTGGTACTCTGATGGTTAAATGCATTTTTGACATTCATGTTGGCATTGCTAACAATTTCATTTATCTCTGCAGCGAAACGGAAACACCACAGTTCCTAAGGTGGGCGAATCCAAGTCCGATGTAAAATCAAGGTCCAAGCGAGACAGTAGCGGGAAAGTGTCAGAAGTGGTGAGTACTGGAAACTTCAGGACCCCTCCACACGAAGATGATCCGTAAACGCTGATTTTTCAAAACGGCTTTCGAAATGGCTATTTTGTAAACGCTTACCTATCGTCTTCGTGTGTTCACTTGTAAACGCTTATATCCTTAAACGCTAGATCATGTGACTCGTTTCCTGTCCTTTCTGAGCAAGGAAAACAAAAAGGGGGATGCAATATCGTCACTGCATATGTTCACTAGTCCCCAGGATCCACAAAGCCTTTTGAATCGTTTGCGTGTGGGCAGGCAAAAACGATATGAAAACAATCGTGTGGATAGAGAATTTTTTAGTTGTTTACGTGTGGTCGTTTATAAAGCCTCCTCGTGTGGACGAGGGCCTTCAGTAATACAACAACAACTGAAGAAATCTTTGGAACTGTAAGTGAAGATGATTCAGAAGAAGCTTTATTGCTACACAGAACTCTCTCAAACAATCTCGTGACATACAAAAGAGAAAGATGGAGAGCGGCTGTGTTAGTTGAGACAAATGAAATTATCAGAATCCTGTTATTGAAAGCTAAGCTAAATCCTTTTATGAGTCAAAGTGGCAGGTTGAAGTGCTTATATCTCTGTTTCTGTAGTATTAAGCGGATGAGCGTCATCGACTCCCCCTCCGTCGCAGGTTAGCCCTCCACTTCATAAAAATGGAAAGCTCAGTCAATTTCGGTGAAAGGTCACACAAATGTTCAATACTCGGCAGAGCCGGGGTTTGAAACAGAGAGATCTTTCCACTGCGCCAACCATGTAGTCATTTCCTTTTGTTGAAGGTACAGAAATAAGGATGCTGCTGTGAGAGAGCTTCACTTGTTTCATGTTAGTGGCCAAATATGTTCACCAGTCTTATCCATGTTGCTAATTTGTTGACCTGATATTAACCACAGAATTGCAAGCATGACCAGAAACGCTGTTTAACGTTTACCTGTAACATTGGGGAACTTAATCAAGGTGATAGCATCGTCATAGAGATGTTTTCTCGCCTTTGGCAAAGTACCTTATACAAGGTACGTATGATGAAGTACACATTTCAAACCGAACATTAGTTTTTGCAATTTGTTATTTGATAGTTCTTGATGTACAATAATGTTACAGATTTGTGTTCTAATTTCTTATAGGCCAATGCAGGTTCTGTAGATCTCGTAACTGTGGCAACAGTTTCCTTGCCACCCGGAATTAATGAGCCGACAGAAGGAATGAAAAACAAGGAAAAACAGGTATCAGAAGACGATGATAATGTTAGTGACAGTTACAGTGACAGCAGGGCGTACCGTTCGAGGCAAGCAATCGCTCTGCACACCATCGCTCGCGCCAAATTGATCTGAGGAGAGCGAAAAAAATCACTCTGCTTCTCTCTAAAAATCACTTGTCTCATCGGAAAATATGGTAAAAGTTACTTTTTGTAATTTGTCTTTTAAGACTTGAAGAATTTCATGTCCCGAGAACGTCGACATTCAGACGATGTGTTTTACGGCTTTTGTTATTGGCTACTAAAATTATCTTTAAGATTCAATCACTGGAAAGCTTTATTTATCCCCTTGAAAGATTGCCGCAACTGTCACGCTTTGCATATACTGTTGTTACGATGAGTTAAGTTTTCGCACAAATATCTTAATATGTAAAACTTTTCTAAAGAATTAAATCAATAATGACTTGTTCGTGCGTGCGGCTATACACTTTCCTGAAGTGGGGATGTAATCGGTTTCAAGACAGAATCAAATGGCCGTGATATGGTTGTCGAAGTAAGTATTTCTTTTGAAACCATGTTTAAATACTAAAGACCGTAAATAACTCTTCAGTGTTCTCTCTTTAAATACGATTCTCTGCATTTTCTGTGATCTTTTTACAAAACGTTTGTACTTTGGGATTTGCAGTGGTGTCATTTCAGGTGTTTTTTAACCGCTTATTCAATGGGAAAATTCCCTCGCCTAAAATAGTTTCGGCGAACTTTTTTTCACTTGCCAGGGATTTTTAAACGGCAAGCCCTTTGACAGTGACAGTGATAATCACAGTGATAATGATAGTGATAGTAATCGGGATCGTGATCGTGATAGTGATCGTGATAGTGATCGTGACAGTGATAATGATACTGATCGTGATAATGATAATGATAACTACGGATTTTGCGTTTAAAGTTGCATTGGAGTACTTTGCAATGAGCTCCTTTTTTTTATCTTCGTGATGATTTTTTAGATTATAATGAGAGCCAATCCTGAGACAGTCACCGCAAAGTCCAAGAAATTACAATGGTGGCCCATCCTACTTGCTGTGTTGGGTGGCCTTCTTCTGCTTGCTGGTGCAGTATTCCTTATGTACAAGGTACACACTGGTTTCCTAGTTTAAGTATGTATCTCCTATCCCTCCCCCTACCCTTCATTTCACTTCCTTTCCTAAACAATTCCTTTCCAACTTTTCTTTTCTCTTTCTCTACCTTACCCTTTCCAATTCAAGTCAATTTTTAATTACCACTAGCACGCATGTGCAACTTAGTTAGGTTTATTCTTCCAGCCACATCCCACAAACGTTATGCTTTTACCTTAATATATTTTCTGTAGGAACTTGAGCCTGATTGTTAGCTGTGCCGAGCTGACAACGGCCGACAGGGCCGGGGCGGCTGTGCACGTGCCTGGCGCAGGTTTGGGGGCGCCCGTGTTGGGTCGCAGGACTCCCCCAAAGGGGTCTTGCGTCAAGCCAGTGTTCCTTTGGTGAACTTCTGTGTTTACTGTGCTTACTGTGCTTCTGTTTGTCCGCTACTGGACGTTTTTCAGTTTTCTCAGTTTTTTACTAATTTTTCACTTGGTTTGCACCCCCAGTCACGGCGAGAGCGTAGGTTCTCCTCGCTCTTCCGTTTCAGTGTTTCCGTACCTTTACAGTTATGGCTCAGGGACTTTGTGCCCTACAGCCTGTAGAGGCTAATATTTCTACCAGGGCTAAGGTGGGGACTGGCCTTTTAGGCCGGTCCTTTCCGTTGTATGCCTCTGTCTTGTGCTCCTTCATTGCACCATCGAAGTGCACACGAGCTAAGAAAATATAAAAAAAAAGCTGACGAGGGCCGACAGGGCCGAACAGCTGTGCACGTGCCTGACGCAGGTTTGGGTTCGGCCCGCGTCAGGTCGCGGGACTCCCACAAAGGGGGACCTGCGTCAAACCGGTGGGCATTGGTTAATTTCTGTTCTTTCTGTTCTCACTGTTTCGCCGTTCGTCCGCTAATGGACATATTCAGTTTTTGCAGTCTTTGACTAACTTTTCACTCGGTTTTTTCTGTTTAGCTTCTGCCACTATGGCTCAAGGCCCTGGCTCGTGCCTTACAGTCGGGCAGAGGTGAATGTTTTGCTCCTGGGTTAAGGTGGGGACCGGCCTTGTTGACGGTCCTGTCCGTTGTATACCTCTGACTCGTGCTCCTTCATTGCACCATCGAAGTGCACGCGAGCTTAGAAAATACAAAAAAAAAAGCTGACGAGGGCCGACAGGGCCGAGGCAGCTGTGCACGGCATCCTTACCTGACGTGGTTTTGTTTTTTTTGTCCCGCATCAGGTCGCAGGACACCCTCAAAGGAAGGTGGGAGTGGACCTGCGTCAAATCGGTGAATGTTGGTTAATTTCTGTTCTTTCTGTACTCACTGTTTCGCCGTTCGTCCGCTAACGGACATTTTCAGTTTGTTCAGTCCTTGACAAATTTTTCAGTCTTTTTTTTTCTGTTTAACCTCTGCCTCTATGGCTCAAGGACCTAGTGCCTTACCCTCGAGCAGAGGCAAATGTTTTGCTCCTGGGTTAAGGTGGGAACCGGCCTTGTTGCCGGTCCTGTTCTTTGTATACCCCTGACTCGTGCTCCTTCATTGCACCGTCAAAGTGCACACAAACTTAGAAAATACAAAAAGAAATTTAGCTGTGCCGTGGCCGCGGCTGCTAACATTCAGGCTGGGTTTCAGTAACGGGCTTAATCCCTCTGACCCACGAGGCCATAGTACCCTATTTAGTGGCTGTGTCATTACCACTAGCACGCATGTGCAACAAAGTTACGTGTATTCTTCCAGCCACATTCCACAGGCGTTACACTTTTATCTTACTTGAAGACGACAAGAGTTTGCCGAAACGTTGTGACAGATAACACAAGAACAGACAACACGGTGGTAGAGAAGAAGACGACGATGAATGCACATTGCCACGTGTACCCAGATCAGAAGATTATCAAGGTCTGAATGCACGTAAGTAATAATACCTTAGTTGTCGCTGAGGATTTTCAGCGCTACATTTATCATTTATCATGACAATGATTTGATAATAAATGAGAAACATCCTAAATGTTTTTGTTTCTATCACGAGTTATCGCGAGCCTCGGCCTGAGCCTGTTCTTAATTAGTTTTTAAATTTTGGCCAATTTGTGCCTTGTTGTTCTTATAAGGTTGTTCTTTCAAAAAACGTGTATTTTTTTTTTGGATAAGTTAAGAACTTGGTATTTGATAGATGACTTAAAATATAATATATACAGTACACTAAACAGCAACATAATGGCGATACCCGTGAAACATTAACGTTAACAACGACGACCACTTCGGTTTGCTTTCTAAATAATCAGTAGAAGTTCCAGATCAGTATTGTTTTGTAAGACTGACCTGTATTCGAGCTTCAGGTAAGTTGGATCTTTTAGCAATATTTTCTCTTAATTCGAGATCAGGGTAGTGAGTTTGAGCAAACGCGTTCTCCAACACGGCGATCTGCTGCTGTGTAAAAGCAGTGCGGGCTCTTCGGTTGTTCGTTGATGCACGTTCTTGACGTGCTTCAAGTATGACGTCTACAAATACCAAAATAAAGCATTACATATTGTTTTTGTTATTATCAATAATTGTCTCCAACTGGGCAATATTATCAGTAATATCATTGCATCGTCATCAACATCAACAACAACATTTATATCAATACCAACATCAACATCCGAATATTGATTTCGATATTGATACTAACAGTAAAGCACATATTAATGTTAATTATAATAGTATTACTGATAATAAGGATAAAAATAGCGACAACGACAACAACAGCGACAACGAAAACGACAACGATAGCGATAACATTGATAAACTGCATAAAACTACCACCCATTCTGCTAGAATTTGCGGAGTCTTGTTGACACCAAATATCAAGTTCATAAATGGTTAATTTTGAAATCAACGTGATACTGTTGAACAATGAATTATAATGTTGTAACAAGGGACAGGAAAACACTTGTAATGGTCCCTTCTCCTACTGTCATTTGATTTTAGCTATTCTTTTCCATAATGATATTAATAGAATATTAACAATTGTCAATAACTACCAAGACTTAAAGAAAGAGAAAGCACGATTGTGGAAGTACTGCAACGTGAAGATCCTCGGACTGGTTGTCGGGGCAGTGAGGACGCTATCAAGAGGTCTGGCGAAAGCACTGGGAAAAACTAGAACTGTGCGGTTGTTTGATACAGTCGCAAAAGACATGTCTTCTTGGGACAGCAAGAATCGTTAGAGTGGTCTTGATACCTCAGGGTATAGTAAGTCCGAAGGGATAGAAAGACGGGAAATTGGACCTGTTGGTAATGAGGTGGTCTGAGCCATCTGAGGTCGCAGGAGGTCGGTAGAAAGCGGCGACTCCAGTGAATCGCTGAACTTTTCAATTTTACCGAAAATAATGATAATGATAATAATAATAATAATAATAATAATAACAATAATAACAATGACAATAACATATGTATTGCGTATGCGGGAACAAAAAATGAATTTTCTTAATGATTTTTAAAAAAAAGTTTACAATTTCTATTTGCTGCTTAAGTTTTAGCTCAGGTATTCTCTCATGAGGCAAGAGATTTTTCCAAAAGTTTAATCAGTCACTTTTTAAAATGTGGTTCAAGCTTGCATGATTCATGTTCATGTTATGCAAAAACTGAGCTTATTATCAATGCAGATATAAATCAAGTCGTTTCTTAGGAAGACTTGTCTTTTTTTACTTAAATGGTAAGCAGGCCGGCGTTGAGTTATGTAACTATCGTAAACGCTCTAATAAGCCCCCGGGGGGCTTATTAATTTTCGGCCCTTCTCGAGGGGCGGGGGGGTTTATTAGAGAGGAGGGGGG